>CAUYRH010013272.1:0-14027 GCA_963574655.1 Perodicticus potto | reverse complement strand
CCTAAGAGAATATTTTATGAGGAGGACCCCCTAGGCAATTGAAGCAACACCAAAAATACATTATTGGAATCTGATCAAACTAAAAAGCTTTTGCACAGCCAAGAGCACAGTAAGTAAAGCAAACAGACAACCTTCAGAATGGGAGACAATTTTTGCAGGTTATGCTTCCAACAAAGGTCTGCTAACTAGAATCTAAAGAGAACTCAAACTAATCAATAAGAAAAGAATAAATAACTCTTTCTATGTGGACAAGAGACATGAATAGAAACTTCTATGATGTAGACAGGCACCTACATGGCCTACAAACACATGAAAACACGCTCATCATCCTTAATCATCAGAGAAATGCAAATCAAAACTACTTTGAGATGCACTCTGACTCCAGTAGGGTTAGCCCACATCACAAAATCCCCAAACTACAGATGTTGGCATGGATGTGGAGAGAAGGGAACGTTTCTACGCTGCTGGTGGAAATGCAAACTAATACGACCTTTTTGAAAAGAAGTTTCGATAACACTCAAGGAACTAAAAGTAGACCTACCGTTTGATTCTGTAATTCCTCTACTAGGTATATACCCAGATGATCAAAAAATCATTTTACGACAAAGACATTTGCTCCAGAATGTTGATTGCAGCCCAATTCATAATAGCCAAGAAATGGAAACAGCCCAAGTGCCCATCAACCCATGAACGGATTAACAAATTGCAGTATATGTACACCATGGAATACTATGCAGCCATAAAAAAGATGGGTCATGGCATGGTGAGTGAGGATTGCAAAGTTCAAAGATAACTTTTGTTATCTGCAGTTTCTGCAGTTGGTTTTGTTTCTGTAGTTGATTTCTGAAGCCAGGCTAGAAAGATGGGGCTAGAAAGAGCAGACAGGGAGAGAAGATGTGGAGTGGTTGATTGCAAGGTCTGTTATACAACTTGTGGTGCCAGTGCAAAATATCATGGAATATTATGCAGCCTTAAAGAAGGATGGAGACTTTACTTCTTTCAATTTACATGGATGGAGCTGAAACATTCTTCTTAATAATGTATCTCAAGAATGGAAAAAAAGTATCCAATGTACTCAATACTACTATGAAATCAATATATAATCACCTACACACTCTTATGAATGCCAAAACATAACTATAGTCCAGAAAGAAGGGAAGAGGAGAGAGAGGGGAGGGGGGTATAGGAGGAGGGAGGGTTTTGGGGGGGACCTCACCTAATGTGCATGATGTAATGCGACATTTCAAAACCATTAAGAAATGAATATAATTGTGATGGATGCGTTACTTAGTTCAATGTAAGCATTTCACATTGTATATCGAAGTACCCTGAACTCCATAAATGCATCAATTAACAAAGTTATGATTTTAAAAATAAAATAAGTGAATAAGAAAATTAAAAAATTTAGTTTTATATTACATCAAAATTGGTCATGTCCATAGTAGATGACCAGGAATCAGAGTCGTTCTAAAATGAAGCTTCAGTTTTCTCATTTGGTCTTATCAAACCAATAACATAAGTCAAAAAATTGAGTGTTGCCATGGGCATCTTATGCACAGATAACATTTTTTTGGCTACCAACATTAAAGATATTTAGAGTTCAAAAAACAAAAAATGATTCCCAAATAACAATGCCAAAGAGTTATTTTTATCTTTATTTCAGTCATAACACAAAAGGCTTTTCTAATGTGTAATGTTTCCTCAACTTGCTTTGTTCCGCTGGGTTTGCTTTGGGTGAGGATTTTTTACTGTAAGCAAAATGAGATTGAATCCTTATCAAAGCAACAACGGTAGTTCCTCAGCTTAGTGACTAAACCAACCACAGAAATTCCAGATGGTTGAACAGAGATGGGAAATTAAGCTTTAAACTGAAGTCAGGACAGTAGTTATATTTAAAGATTCCAGCTCCTTTTATGAGTATTTCATCAGAGATAGAACATGATGTATGACAAAACAAGATTTATGACTGCTTTGTTGAAATGTGAAGCAAGAACCTTATTGACACATAAAGGAGAGACAGTGAAGTTTTATAGTAACTTCTAACTAATCCCCAAAATTCCTTAGTTTATCCACCTACCCAGCTCAGCAATGTCGCAATTTCCCAAATATTTTGACATTTGAACTCTGGATTCAAATAGACAGATTTAAATTCTGGTTCTTTCGCTTACTATTTATAGGGCCATAGGCCAAATACTTTATTAATAGAACAAAACTAGCGGGAGTCCTGTAAGAGGTGATATATCCCTTTACACAATGCCTGCCATATTTCAAAACAATATTTTTATGGAATACATAAGTTCCTATTGGCAGGATTTTAGAATCATTTTACCCTTATATCTTAATGGCTCTAGGTTCTAATACCTTTCCTGTAAGTTTATCTAACCAAATCTCTTAAACAGCACTACCATTAAGAATTATTTATTTGTCTGTCAATCTGGAACCAGGCACAATGAAGTTAGGGCCAACAAAAAAAATAAGTAAAATAAAATTTTAAAAATATCAGGCCCGGGAAAAAGAAAACTAGAAGGAATGAAATGATAATCTACTTTTAGAAAATGTACTCTTTATAAAAAAATTCTTTTATGAGTCCAAGGATTGAACTTCATTTCCTTCCAGCTGTGTTATAGTACTTCAGAATTTTTCTTCCACAGTTCTCTGTATCATGTATTTTTGTTGTTTCTGCCAAAATTGGTCCCTCTTAAAGCTCTCCACTCTGATTCTAGGGCAGTGATCCTTCTTGGCCTTGATTCACACATCCTGACCATAAAGGTGGGCCTAGATATGGATACGAAAGGTATAAGAAGACGGACACCACAGATGCATCCAGTCTTCTGAGCCAGGAGCAGAGATACAACATCACAGCCATCAGACAACATCAACATCAAGTACAAATATGCTTTTGAATTAGTGGTTAAGTCTCTGATGACTTACCTAGAAAAAAAAATCACTTATATTGAAAGGGATATTCTCTGGTTGAAAACAAACATGGCGTCTACGGCCATGCCACCCTGAACACGCCCGATCTCATCTGAAAACAAACATGGCCTCATAAGCTCTTTATCCCATACACTGTGGACATTAACCCTTTAATGTATATCACTTGCAATATAAGAAGTTAATTGTTAATTGTACTGATATGTTTATGCATATGTATTTGCTACTACATATGTACTTATTTCAATGACATTCTCATGTTTATTCATATGAATCGCATCTTTAGTATGTATGTGCTTATAGGAAAAGAGTATAGGTTTGTATAAACAACAGTATTAAAAGAGCAAGGCAGCTTGAATTTAAATCTTGGCTCCATATTTTTATTAATTGAATGACTCACAAGTCTATGAGTATCAAATTAACACACATATGTAACAAGGTATCATAAATAGTAAAGAACTCAATCTCCAGGTACATTTTTCTACCATCTGTGATTAGACTGACTCTTCAATATTATTCTTTTCAATACACTACCTTTGTATTGTAAGTCCATCCAACACAAAAAAATTTATTCTATGGTGTTTTCGAAATTAATAATGTATTAAACAGCACATCTGTCAAAAGTAATCAGTAGGTACCCAGCGGATTCCCTATTTCTCTTCCTATGTTGTTTCTCTTACTTAGGGAGAACTCAAGGAGGTGCTAATGAAAACGTTGAAAACAAAATTGAATTACATGACTCTCCTCACTTTCCTTCTGAGCTCTGCAAAGAAGAGGATTTGCACAAGTTTACTTTTCAAAACTGTGGGCACAAAAAGCACTGTGTTCAGCCACAGAGTCGACCAATATTTCCTAGGTGCTCTCATTTGGTTGGCATTGTGCTACAGGCTGGTGACACATTTTGTGAAACCCTGGGGAGAGAAGGGCGGAATGGGAACTGCAGAAATCCTGTGAAGCACTGTGGGGAATGTGGAAGCCAGCGTAAAACTCCCAGTGGCAAAGCCAAAAGACTTTGTTAGAAAATGGATCTGTACCTGGGCAGGGCGGCTCATGCCTGTAATTCTAGCACTCTAGAAGGGCTAGAACGGTGGATCACTTGAGTGCAGGAGTTCAAGACCAGCCTCAGCAATAGCAAGATCCTATCTCTTCTAAAAAATAAAAAAAAAGGATTAGCTGGGCATTGTGCAGGTGTCTGTAGTCCTAGTTACTTGGGAGTCTGAGGCAAAGGAGATCTCTTAAACCCAGGAGGTGTAGGTTGCTGTGAGCTCTGATGTCACAGAACTCTACCCAGGGCAAAAGAGTGAGACTCTGTCTCAAGAAATAAACAGAAATAAAATAGGAAATAAAATCGGAAATAGATTTACAGTGTTCAATTTGAAAGCATTTGCTTTGCTCTAAGATCTATTCTGGTGCTTTGACTCAAATGATGCATGGTCAAGTTTATAGCTTTACCAATTCTTTTAAGTTTGTTCAGTTAGTTCTTGGTTGGGATTGGCGATCCATTCTTGGATGGGGATTGATTTTCACATCTGGATTAGCAGTGGACAGAACAAAAACAGGAAGTGCAGGACAGTGATATGATCCACATACAACTAATTCATGAATCACGTGTTTATAGCAGAGATGGCTGTAAGGACATCAGCATCTCAGAAATTTCAGGTTACTTTGGGGCAAGGGGGCAGCTTTAGGCTCCCACAGAGCAATAATTTGACAGTTCTAATCAATCTTATCTTGATCTCAAAGGTCAAAAGAAGAATGAGACATAGAATACCAATGAGCTATAATTGACAGTGCTGTGGATTCAGCATTACATTAGCTTATCTTTCAAAAAGAAAAACAAAAAAAAAAAAAAAAAACCTGCCAAACCCAAATTGGGAACTCTCTGAGCAACCATGTAGAATATGCCTCAGATTACCTGCCTAAAAAAAGCATTTAGCACATGAGGAGTTTTGAGGATATAAGGTCAGGGAACTAGGGGGTGGGGAGGATCAGAAGGAATGAAACCAGAAAAGAGGCAAATCAAGTCCAAGGCTGTGGCACCTAGGTCTCAATTCCTTTGAGAGGAAGGTTGCCAGATTTAGCAAATAAAAATACCCAACACCCAGCTAAATCTGTCACATAAATACATGCTTTTTTTCCCAGCCTGCCTCATGCACTATTTCGGACATACTTAAGCTTTTAAGGAGTAGTAGTTGTTTATCTAACACTCAGATTCCCCTGGCCATGCTTTATTTTATCTGGAACCCAAACTGGGAACTCTCTGAGCAACCATGCATAATATGCCTCAGATTATCTGCCCAAAGATGTGAAAGCAATGGGTATTTAATTTCCCATCCTGATTGGTCAGTGTTCTCAGGGAACAAAGGACAAGACGAGCAAGGCAGCTCAGCTGTCAGGGGCTGTCAGCCGCATTTGTGCTCTGCTGGTTGCTGTAACAAACAGAGCAATAATGTCAGTGTATAAAAGATATCTAGCACGCACGATATTGAGATTACAATAGGAAATTTTCACATCTGGGGTGGGAGAGATTCCTTAATAATTGGTGGCCCCCATTGTCACCTCTCTCCATTCTAGAGACAGATGGAAAAAAGCCTATTTCTTTTTTACAGGAAATGAAGATGAGAAACAACAGCAACAGAAACTTGGCATTTGATCATGTTTTTTAATGTCAGGTGAGTCCAGATTGCTCTATATAAAAGCACACCGAAGCAAAACCATGCGGATTCCTACAGCTTTTCTCAACCAGATCACCCTGAGCTGCCACTAGGCAATCCCAGCAGGTGTCACATCATAGTGAACGTTCACCAGGGGAAGCAATGTGACAAGCAAATAAAATTCTATCTGGATCCCAGTAGAGCAGACTGCATGCCTTACCTCTCCCAGGATAAACCACACCACTAAAGAGAAGAGCTTTCTAGCGTTCGGCAAGAATTCCAACTGCATGGTCCCCCTACACAAACCCTGAATAGCTAATTGCATGCTGGGTCCAGCTGAAAAGGTCCTGCTAAGACTTTCTAAGCTCACACATAATGTTGTTCCAATGCACTCTTTCTTGATAAATGAGAATTGGGCTTGTGATCCTCATCTTTTGACCAGGAGTTTATGGTTTTCCTCACTTCCATTTGGTTTCAAACTGTGAATAATTCTAAGAAAATAGCATAACATTTCATATTTGAAGGATTTATCATTTTGTATCTATTGACCTTTAAATTAATCCAGTTTAAAACTGAGTTATTTGCAGGATTTTAAATTGGTGACATTTTCTTATTATAAATACTTCTGATCATCTAGCCTGGAGGGTGAGAAGGAAAGAAAACGATATTCCTATAGGGAATTCGCTCGCAGCATTTGGCCCTACATATTCTTCTCTAGTAGAGGGTGCCCCCAGGGTCACCATACATAGGAAACATGTGTAACAGGTATCTCAGAAAGAAGTCACCACTTCATGTATGTGGAGCTGACCAACACAGAGAATATTTTGTAAAGTTTTGTAATGAATATTTTGTAAATATTCAGTAATATTTTGCCTTACAATTTCCCCTTTTCCCTATGGTTGGCCCCTTTTGGGACACTCTGTAAATCCCAGTAGTGAATAGTTTGGTAAAAAGAAAAAAAAGAAGAAAAATTACTAAAGTTATATCTAAAAGGATTTTTTTTCTCTTCTTTTGAGAGAGTTTCACTTTGTCTACCCAAACTCCTGGACTCAAGCAATTCTCTTGTCTCAGCCTCCCAAGTAGCTGGGACTACAGGCTGTTTTTCCAGCATAATTCCTGGCTATTTTTCCAGATGAGGTGTCACTCTAGCTCAGGCTGGTCTCGAACCCGCAAGCTCAGGTACCCCACCCACCTCAGACTCCCAAGTGCTAGGATTACAAGTGTGAGCCAACACACCCAGCCCTCTAAAAGGATTCTTTTGCTTCAGAAGATATGAATAAAATAAAAAAATTCATTCAATGAGGTAAAAGTCACAATATTTGGAATCTAATAAATTACCAGGTATATAAATAGTAAAAGCAATCCAAAATTAGGAGAAAAATTATGTAAAATGACCCAGAACTGACACAGAACTTAGAATTAGTAGACAAGGACATTAAAATTATATTTCATATGTTCCAAAGATTAAGTACAGATAAAGATATAAAAACACCAGAATTGATTTTCTAGAGATGAAAACTATGATGTATTTGATAGGAAAATACATGAATAAAATTAACAGAAGAATACACACAGAAGAAATGATTAGTGGAATAAAAGACATAGTAATAGATACTATGCAAAATGAAGCAAAAAGAAAGAATTTTTGAAAAAGAATAGAGACACAGGAAACTGTAATACAACCTCAAGCAGCCAAACGTATGTTTAATTGGCAACCTCAAAGGTGCTGAGTCAGAAGAAAAAATCTTAAAATCAGAGGGAAAAAAGCCATGTTAAACATGGAAGAATGGAAGTAAAGAGCAGATTAGATTTCTAGTAAACAAAAATGCACATTAGAGACAACTTAACACCTTTAAAGTACTAAATAAAGTTTTTTAATTTGTAATTCTACATCCATGAAAAATATCCTCCAAAATCAAGGTAAAATATATTTTCCAGACGCACAAAAAGTAAAAGTATTCATGACCAGCAGACCTGAACTACTGTAAACGTTAAAGAAAGTTCTTTAAATACGAGAATTATACCAGCAAACACATTATGAAGAATACTGGAAATAATATTTATGTACATAAATATTACCTCCTTTTATTATTTAACTTTCTTTAAAAGATAATTGTTTACAAAAATAATAAAACAGTGTGGGGTTTAGAACTAGAAAAAATGAAATATATGATAATAGGGTAAACTTCAAGAGGGGAGAATTGGGTGTTTACTATTATATACATGTGAAGTAATATAATTACACTTGAAGGTAGGCTGTGATAAGTTAAAGATGTATAAATTAAACCCTCAAGCCACCAGAATGACAGAATAGTAAATTATGGATGATAAATCAACAAAGGAGATTAAATGATTAAAAAATAATTCAAATACAAGGACATGGGACAAGAACAGATAGACAAGTAGGAACAAGTAACAAGAAGATAGATTTTAACCATATCAATAAAAACATTAAGAACAAATGGTCTAAATATCTTAAGTAAAAGGCAGAGACTGTCAGATTGGATACAATTGCTAGATCCAACTGTTGGGTGCCTAATAAGAAACACACTTCAAAGTAAAGACACAAATAGAAGGAAACTTTCTCATTCTGAAAAGGACATCTACGAAAATAACTACAGCTAACATTAAACTTCACACTGAAAGACTAATTTTCCCCTGAGATCAAAAATAAGAAGGACCAACTGTGCCATTTAAATTAAACCTTGCTTCTTCTTAGCAAAGTATCTCAAGAATGGAAGAAAAAGTATCCAACGTACTCAGCCCTACTATGAAGTTAATTTATAGCTTTCATATGGAGGCTAAAACCCAATTATAGCACAAGAATATGGGGAAAAGGGCAAGGGAGGGAAGGGAGGGGAGGAAGGGGAGGATGGGTGAAGGGAGAGGGATTGGTGGGATCATACCTATGGTGCATCTTAGAAGGGTACAAGTGAAACTTACTAAATGTAGAATACCAATGTCTACATATAGTGATGAAAATGCCATGAAGGCTATGTTAAATAGTTCAATGAAAATATTTCAGATTGCATATGAAGTCAGCACATTGTGCCCCATGATTGCACTAATGTACACAATTATGATTTAATAAAAATTTTAAAAATTAATTGAAACTTGCATAAGAATTTCTAACTAGTACAATGGTGGGGGTTATAAATAAAAGAGATTTAGATTAAAACAAAGAAGGGAAACTGTTTTAGGTACAGCAGACATGAACATCTAAACAAATTCTGATGGAAACGCCAAAAAAGATCTAAGAACATTAACAACCTTGTAGGATATAAGAACAATTTAAAAATCAATTGCATTTAGAAATTATTACTTTTATTAGCAACCAAAACATGAAATACTGGGAAATAAATCTGGCAACAATTTGAAAGAGTTATACACTAACAACTATGAAACCTTACTAAAAAAATAAATTAATCTTAATTGATATGTATTGTGTTCACAGGTCAGAAGACTCAATGTTAAGAGTTTAATTTTCCAAACTGATCAAGATTCACCCCAACCCCAATCAAAATTCCTAACCTAAATTTTTGAAGAAATAAGTCTTACTTCTATTTTTAAAGAAATATAATAAAAGACTAAGTCTGATTTTATTAGTCTTTCAGTTCTGTGTTTTTTTTTTTTTTTTTTTTTTTTGGAGACAGTGTGTCAAGCTGTTGCCCTGGGTAGAGTGCCAATATGTCATAGCTCACAGCAACCTCCAACACTTGTACGAAAGAAACACTCTGGCCTCAGTGTTTTGTATTTTTAGTAGAGACAGGGTCCCACTTTTTCCTCAGGCTGGTCTTAAACTTGTGAGCTCAAGCAACCCACTCCCTTTGGCCTCCTGGAGTGCTGGGATTACAGGCATGAGCCACTGCACTCAGGCTCCAGGTTTTGTTCTTATTTTTCAAAGTTGTTTTGACTATGTTAGGTCCTCTACAACTCCATATGAAATTTATATAATCTGATTTAAAGAATTACTATAAACTATAGTATTCAAGACAGTTTAATATTGGTATAAAATAACGAGACATAATAGAATTGAGAAGTAGACCCACACATGTATGGACAATGAATTTCATTAAAGATGCAAAAGCAATTCTGTTAATTCTGTGAAGAAATCAATCTTTTCTGCTATTAATTTTAGAATATTTGGATAACACATGCAAAAAAGTGAACTTCAATATATAATCATTTCTCAAGAGAGATTTCATATGTAAATGTAAAAATCTAAAATTATAAAACTATTCAAAAATCATAGAATACACCTTTGTGGGTTTGGGTTAGAAATCCCATAAAAAGGTAAATTGATAATTGGGCCTCGCTAAAATTACATTTTTGTTCTTCAAAAAGTATAATTAAAAAGATGAAAAGATAAGCCACAAAAGGGGAAAAAATCATAAATTTTTTATCATATAAATGATTCACATCAATTATACATAAAGAATTCAACATTAGATAAGAAAATGCAATTTTTCAAATGGGAAAAATATTTTAATACTTAAAAAATACACAGATGGTAAATAAACACATGAAAAGATATTCAACATCATTATTCATTAGGAAAATTCAAATTGCATATACAACTAAACATCCGTTGCAATGGTTAAAAATCAAAAACATCAATAATATCAAGTGCTGATTAGAATGTGGAAGAACTGGAACTCTAATACACTACTGGCAGAAATGTAAATGATTAATCATCTTGAAAAACTTACAAATTTCTTGAAAAATAATCTCCCATGAGCTACTCATTCCATCCCTAAATATTTATCCAAGAGAAATAAAAACATGTTCACACTAAAGTTTGTGCACAAATGTTCATATTAACTTTGTAATAATCAAAAATGGAAAATAATACAAATATCCATCAACGGGTGAATGAATAAATTATGTCAGATCTGTATAATGGAATCCACTCAGCAGGAAAAAGGAATAACTATATATATATTGGTTTGTATGTACCACAGCAAGGATGTATCCCAAAATAATAACACTAAGTAAAAGAAATCAGACAAAAAAGTACATATTGTTTGCTTCCACGTATATAGAACTACAAGAAAGACAAACTAATGTTTAATGATCAAAGTCCCCTCAAAGGTAGCAAAGGCATGTAAGACAAGGAGAAAGGTGAAAGGGATTTTCAAGTGGCTTTACATAACTTTTAGCAGCAGCGAATATGTTCATTAACTTGAGTATGAGTGAGAGTTGCATGAGCATTTTCATATCAAGATATTACGTTGAACACTTAAACACATGTGTGTTTATGTCATTTACACTTCAAAACTATTTAAAATAAAAATTATGAAAAAAATTAGGCATGTTATTAAAAAAGATACTACTTATTGAAAAATTATATACACACACACACATATATATATATATATATTTTTTTTTTTTTTTTTTTTTTGCAGTTTTTGGCCAGGGCTGGGTTTGAACCCACCACCTCTGGTATATGGGACCAGCAACCTACTCCTTTGAGCCCCTTGCATCGCCTAAAAGTTATATTTTTGTATGACAAACTTCCCTTGGTTATCAAACTCTAAGAATTATGTTATCAAAATATTGACTATAATGAGCATGAGTTAATTATATGGAGAGAAAACTTCTGTACTATGTTCTGACACTGCTCAGTATTAATAGTTTAAATAACTGAAGGTATAAATAACTAAGCAGCTTCATTTAAGTTGCTTTTCACCCAATACTTCATTGTAAATAATTTTAGATAATGTAAAAAGTAGTAAATTAGAATTAAAACTTGATCTACGTGGCTGAAGATACCAAACTCGACCCTGAACCTCCAACATTTTTAACCCATTTTTTATATAATCTTATTGCCACCTAATCCTTCTTCCTTCCTTCTGCCCTTGCCCCTTTCAGATAAATTTTCTTTTCTATTCTTTTACTCATACTCCTCCATTTTCCTCTACTTTATGCCTTTTTTTAAAAAAATTTCTCTTTGCCCATTTTATTCATAGCTGCTCCCTCTGTTTCTTCCTTTTATTAGGGGAAAAGAAATTCACAAATTCAATGTGAATTGAAGTTTTGTTTTCATAGAGAAGATTTCTGAGGTTTCATTCATCTTTTGAACTAAAAAATAACTCTCAACTCATAAGCTGTAAAATGTAATTTTGACTAAGATAGAAGAGAAACATTCAAACAGAGACCAAGATATTTATAAAGGGAGAAAATTTAAAAGATAGTTCATAAGGAGAGGGAGAACATAAGAGATCATGGAGAAAAGTCAATAGATTTAGCTACTGATGTCAAAGTAATTACTGAGATGGCCTTTATAAATTCATTTAGCTCTCCCATTCAGAAGACCTCTTTCCAATACCTGTGGCAAGGCCCTCTAGAAGTTAGTAGATTGCCCTACCGTTGTTCATTGAAAGATAATAATCATCTCATTTTACAGCATGTTAAAACAAGGTTTGATGTTAGTCTTGATTTATTTTATTGAGTAATTTTTGCACTGATCCAGAGTGTATAATTTTCCAGGTTTTGCTTGTTATTGAGGGGAGAAGCATTTGTTTCATCTAATGCATATTGTTAAAAGTCCTCGCACACAAAAGCATGAATCTGTAGTTTTTGCATATTTTCTAACAAAAAAAATTTCAGAAGCTTTTCTTTCCAAATAGAACTAAACCATCTGGGGTAGAAAGACAAAGGTCTTGGGCTAGAAGACACTTCCAATCTCAGCATCATATACAATGAAAATAAGCTCAAGGGAAATGTTGATCTCCCAAATACAAATTCCCCCAAGAACTGTTGGCAACAATCATGACATTGCTGTAGGAAATGAAGACGACTCCTCTCCCCCTTAAATGATGGGGTTCCTGTCCTGGGTAGAAATTTCTTTAACAATGATACTATCTAAGCCAAGTCCAAAAACAGAGCATCAAGCTCAAGAAAAACCATACATTGAGCAAAAGTCTCTTATGAGAAATTAATACACTGCAACTTAGAAGTACAATTATCCTGTTAGTAATTTACATCTGTAAAGTCAGACAAAGCACTTGTTGGTACCACTATCAGCAGGTGATAACTCCTGACAGTTTGCAGGTGGGATAAGAAGTATGAATTATAGGATTGTCAGATTTAACTGATATTAAATCATCTCTGCAGAGTTGAAATAACTTATTTGGAAAACTAAAAAGAGAAGTATACTGGGTTTTGAAGGGTAGAGAATGGACGAGCAAAAGGAGAAGTCACCTAAAGATGAGCTTCAAGTAAGAGTTGACACACATTTGACCAGCAGTCTGCCACTGTTTAGAGACAGACACAAAATCCACTTACGTTGCCTAGATCTATCCAAGAACAAGTAAATCCTTAACTTATGGGATATTGACCATAAAGAGGCATGATACATTTTCACAATTACCATTCAATCGCTATAACATGAACTAGACACCTTAAAAAGGCTTCATCATTTTTTGAAAGTCAAATATAATGAGTATTTTTTTGCTTACCATGAAAACATGTATGATACATTAAGAACTTATGAGAAATTAATGAAGGCTTTTCTAGCTAGTAAGAGTTTTAGCTAGTAAGAGTTTTGCTAGTTCTAACCTTAGAAGGCAGAAGTAACTTGACACATGCCATCAGAATTGCAATCCCAGAAAATACAACCCTGTATTTGGTCAAATGAAAATGTGTTCAATACTATTAAGAAAATAAGCTTGTTGGGCGGCGCCTGTGGCTCAAAGGAATAGGGTGCCGGCCCCATATGCCGGAGGTGGCGGGTTCAAACCCAGCCCCGGCCAAAAACTGCAAAAAAAGATAATAATAAGCTTGTTAAACTGCAATGTCCTGAGACCTTTGGCTTTTATTAAATAGTAATTTTTCAACAATTTCATCTTAATCTCTGATGCAGATAAGTGAAGTAATGAAAGTCTCTGTGATGTTTCTATAATATGGGGTATCCTTATGACCCCACGTTGCATTTGATAATGTAAGTCGTTAAGAGCTTGTGATTTATCTTCTCCCTTTCTTCTTGACTTTTATTACACATTAGCATTTTTGTTCTCGTGTTTTTAATAACCACTCCTGTATATCTTGCACTAATTTTTTTCTTTTCTTACCTACAGTTCTAGAGTGTATCACAACGCCTCACATTTTGAGTGGCGCATTGAACAGCAACACCTCACATTCCTAAGACCAGGGAAGGAATATGAAATGCAAAGGATGGAGTCAGTGGTGTGGTCAGAACCCACAAAAAGCTCATGGAAACCAAGGAGATGCAGATTCTGAGGTCAGAACAAGAGCCATGCATCCATTATAGAAAGTCTTCATGTCGATTCAGAATCAGCAGAGAGGTACTTAAGTTATTGTGTTTTAAGATACAGTCTGGCCTATCCTCGGGTCACTGAAGAGCCAGTAAAGAACATACACCACCAATTTTTACATATTAACATCCCAAATCAACCTGGAATATAAATTTTCACAACA
>CAUYRH010013269.1:0-34411 GCA_963574655.1 Perodicticus potto | reverse complement strand
AAATTAAAAACAAAAATTTGTTGAAAGACTAAGCTCTTAAAAGATTAGATTAAAATTTATGAACTTGGGTGGCACCTGTGGCTCATTGGGTAGGGCGCCAGCACCATATACTGAGGGTAGTGGGTTCAAAGCCGACCCTTGCCAAACTGTAACAAAAAAATAGCCAGGCATCGTAAAGGTGCCTGTAGTCCCAGCTACTTGGGAGGCTGAGGCAAGAGAATAGCCTAAGCCCAGGAGTTGGAGGTTGCTGTGAGCTGTGTGACGCCACGGCACTCTACCAAGGGCGATAAAGTGAGACTCAATCTCTATAAAAAAAAAAATTTATGAACTTTATGTATACGTGCGTGCGTGCGTGTGTGTGTGTGTGTGTGTGTGTGTGTGTGTGTGTGTCTGTGTGTATAGGAACTTTATATATAACACTAAGTTTCTTTTTTCTGTAGAGACAGAGTCTCACTTTATCACCCTCGGTGGAGTGTCGTGGCATCACACAGTTCACAGCAACCTCCAACTCTTGGGCTTAGGCAATTCTCTTGCCTCAGCCTCCCAAGTAGCTGGGACTACAGGTGCCCGCCACAACACCCGGCTATTTTTCTGTTTTTGCAGTTCGGCCGAGGCCGGGTTTGAACCCACCACCTTCGGTATACGGGGCCGGCGCCCTACTCAATGAGCCACAGGTGCCGCCTTAAGTTTCTTGAAGATTAATATGGAAGTAGTATAATAACTCTCAAAACATAAATACAGAAAATATTACTGTATTTACTTATTCAATATTAATATTGAAATTTTACTTCAAGAAAATTTTAAAAAGCTAATTATTGGTTTTATAGTAAGTGCTTTATAATTATTTCTTCTAACTAGAGACACTATTTGCCTTTGCTTTTGAAAATATACCCTACAAAAGCTTTAATTAAAATGTAAGTATATTACCATTTTAAAAAATGAAAACAATATGAAAAAAATCAATTGTGTCCATAAGTATTAATATAAGGTGGTGAGTGCTAATGATGAAATTGGCCCATGAAAAAACCCCTATTTGCCTTTTAAAAGAATCTAAGATGTCTGCTAAGCCAAAAAAAAATCAATATTGGAATTTGCAGTAATCTTAATAAAACACAAACCTGGCATAGTGGCACTCGCCTGTATTCTCAGCTACTCTAGAAGCTGAGGTGCAAGGATCACTTAACCCCATGTGTTTGAGACCAGCACGATGGGTAACATGGCAAGACCACAACTTAAAAAAAAAAAAAGAAAAGAAAAAAAGCAAGGAAGGAAGAAAAATACCACTGAATCGATTTTCATTTCTTTCTTTTTTTTTTTTTTAGACACAGTCTCTCTATGTCGCCCTCGGTAGAGTGCTGTGGTGTCACAGCTCACAGCAACCTCCGACTCTTGGGTTTAAGCAAATCCCTTGCCTCAGCCTCCCAAGTAGCTGGGATTATAGGCACTCGCCACAAAGCCCAGCTATTTTTTTGCTGCAGTTGTTTAGCTGGCCCGGGCCAGGTTTGAACCCGCCACCTTCGGTGCATGTGGCTGGCACCATAACCACTGTGCTATGGGCATCAAGCACACTGAATCTATCTCTAAAAAGAATAATCAGTAAGCTTTTGGAATAAATATGATCATGTTAATAACATTTCCCTTAAGCCAAGCTTCCTCCTGATAGCTAAATTTATGATTGACATGTTTACATTATACATTTCTCATAAACAGCTATTTTCTTTTTTCTGCATATCCTATGGTGGCCTAACATAAGGCCACATTAAATCAGGAAAGATTTTTCTTCTCTAAAAACAAGTGTGAAGAAACTACCCAAACAGAAAACATTATTTCCATGTATGCAATCTGCTAGTTATTCTTACTTCCACACCTTCATTTTTCTTGTCCTTTTAAGTAAAACAGAGAACCTACATAACGTTCTGAAGAAAGTTTCTTGGATTATTTGTGAAATAGTCATCATATAACATTGTTTAAGTAGCGACAGTGTTATGAGATTATCCTCAACTGCTCATTGTGTAGGTCTGCTTTGGTTATTATTTACCAACCATCTCCATAAGGATAAAGATGTTTTACTTGTCTGAGCCTCATAGCACTTGGTTTTTATTCATAAACAAACAAAAAAAATTATACCTTAAACATTTGATTTGTTTCTTTGATTGTTCTCAAAGAAACAATAAATTAATTGAAATCTTTTTTTCTCAGACATAAAATTCACCGAGCCGCTGCTCTACATCAATACTATCCATACAAGGGGAAATAGCTCCAAAGCACCTGTTCATTGTGTTCACATTTTCAGAGCGAGATTTATATTTTTTAGTTACAAGCACAACAGTCTCTGAGAATGCTGATTTCACTCATTGCTAATAAAATACTTACAACCTTCTTCTGCAATAATGACTTAAGAGTGAAAACTTCTTTTCTTATTTATTCCCAAACCATTTTTTTTCAAATACGACAACAATAAATCTCTTTGTAAAAGGCCAAAAATTGCTAATTGTTAGAACATTAATACTGAGGTTACCAAGCATTTATTCAAGATAGCAAAAATTTAAACATGACCACACTAACTATAAACTTGGCTCTGCGTCGTACCAGTGATCTCATACCAGCCCATAAGCACTGCAGGGAAGGAAAAGAGAAGAGAAAAACTAACCAACACAACTCTAAATGTACTAAACTAGATTCTTTTTTCTTTCTTTCTTCTTTTTTTTTTTTTTTTTTAATTGAGACAAGTCTCACTTTGGCGCCCTCGGTAGAGTGCTGTGCTGTCACAGCTCACAGCAACCTCAAACTCTTGGGCTTAACCGATTCTCTTGTCTCAGCCACCCAAGTAGCTGGGACTTCTGGTGGCCAGCACAACACCCGGCTGTATTTCTTTGTTTTTAGCAGGACAGGGCTGTGTTCAAACTGTGGCCTACTGAGATATGGGCATCATCCAAGATTCCTTTTTTTTTTTTTGAGAAGAATCTTTTTAAACACAGACACATACACACACCCGCGCCATTCAAGATTCCTTTTTTCTTGAGAGAATCTTTTTAAACACACACACACACACACACACACAGTTCAAAAACTTTAATTCCTAGGTTTTAGGAATAGTTTCTTATAGAGGAAATAGCATATCCTTCACACGTTATAAAAAATTGTTGGAATCAGGGAGAGAAGCAGACTGCTAAATCCCTGGATAGTTTTTGACCCTCAGCTAGGATAGTGATAGGTATTTGAAAGAATGGCATATTAAAATCAACATCATAGCTGAAAACTGAAATATTAACAGAGTAAAAGCAGAGCTTTTTCTAAGATGTATCTACTTTATCCTAAAGTACAGAACATAGACTCTACTAATAATCTCTATCCAAGATCAACTTCATAAACCAAACACATTATGGAAATATAAAGTTTTAGGACAGCCCAACCATAAACTTTTATAAAGTAGCTGTTAGGTAGTGTCATAAGTGTCAGCTCAAGGCACTTGAGTCAAAATTATGGCATTATTTTTCACATCCATTAAGATGACTACTACCAAAAAGAAAACACACAAAAAAAGCAGAAATAACAAGTGTTGGTAAAGATGTAGAGAAATTAAAATGTGTGCACTGTTGGTGGGATTGTAAAATGGTACAGTTGCTATGGAAAACAGTATGGCAGTTTCCTTAGAAAATTAAAAATAGAATGGCCATATGACTCAGTAATACCACATCTGGGTACAGATGCAAAGAACTAACGGCAAGATGTTGAGATATTTGTAGACACATGTTTACATCAGCATTATCCACAACAGCCAAGAGGTCAAAGTAACCTAAATTTCTATCAGCAGATAAATGAATAAAGAAACTATGGCAGATAAGTAAAATATAACATGATCTAGCCTTTAAAAGGAAGGAAATTTTGATGCATTCTATGATATGGTTGAGCCTTAAAGATACTATGCTAAATAAAATAAGCTAGTCACAAAAAGACTGTATGATTCCACTCACGAGATATCTAGAGTAATCAAATTCATAGACACAAAAAGTAAAATAGTGGTTGTGAGGAGGGACAAGTAAATGACAAATTGTTTAATAGGTTTAGAGTTTCACTTTTACCAGATGAAAAAGTCCTGGAGTTTGCTTATACAACAACGTGAATATATTTAATTCTACTTAACTTGAAAAGGGTTACGAGGATAAATTTTACATTATGTGTACTTTACCACAATAAAAGTAAAATTTTTTTAAAAACTGAATTCTATAGGGGTGGAGGAAAAAGTTTATGTCAATATTTTGCATATAATAGCTGTTCAATTAACATTAAGTTAATTAAATTCTTGGCTATACGTAATATGCTAAAATAAGGTCCAGAAGTTCTACATTGTCCCCTCAGAGGAGGCTCAATTGTCCAAACCAAAAGGAACCTTAAAGTCATTTGTTATGTGCCCACAAATAAAATGTGCACCCTTCAGCACTTCTAGCAGAGGGTCATTAACTCCCATTTGAACTTCTTTGTGATATGGCAGCCTCATTCCATTTTGGACCTGGTCTATCTGTTAAAAGTGTTTTTCTTATGTTGAGCCCAAACCTGCCTCCTAGGAACTTCCACTTACTAATCCCAATTCTGTCCTTAAGAGCTATAGAGAAGACAGTCCTTTCATATGAACATCTTCTGACATAAAGGGGATGGGGGAGAAAGCTGTAATGCCACACTCCCTAGTTTGTTTGCTGGCAAGTCCATTAACCCAATGGCCTAAAGGATAGGCAATAGGACTCAAACAATTCTGTCATTTTTGAATCAATGGAGTTTCAAAATGTTATGATTACAAGTCTTCAAAGAGATGCTAATTTATTGAAATAATATACAATTTTAGGTTTTCTTTTGAAAATGCAGATATGAAAAACTCTTAATTTTATAATAAAAGGTTTTCCTTCCTAGGTCACCTATCCCTGAAACATTGGCTTTTTGGTCCTGCCTCCAAATGGTTCTCTGATATGTACTAAATGCTATTAGCAAAAATGCGTGCTATTTTATTAATAGCTATTTATTTCATTTTCAGTTATGTTGGAGATTTTAATTGTTCAGCACTTATGCAACCTAAAGTTATTGAAACATTTTTAGTCACTATGATCTTTGGGTTCATGTGTGTACACATATAAAAATTAACTAATACTAGGCATTACTTAGAAGCAGATACAAAATTACTGAAGCACTCTAACAAATTACTTATGTATCATCTATTATAAAATCTCTTGTATTTTTAGTACTAGTGGAAGTTTATTTCAGGAAAAAAAATGGTAATTTGAGTACCAATATCACACTCTCCAAATTACGATACACTATGTCATGCACAGAAATAGTTGGTTACAAACTTTTCTGAAAAGTCTGATTTCAGGTACTACATTGAAACTGCTATTAGTTTCTAAAAAGGGTTGGAATTCACCTGAAAAAGGAAGAAAATGAGTAAGATAAGTTAAATGTGACTAAGTTTCCAACAAAATATTGAGTAAATCCTATCTACCACACTTCCTTGTACTAAATGTTCAATAAATCTTGAACAGAGATTTTTATTTTGTATCTTTTGCTTAACTAGCATCTAAATTAAATTATATAATTAAATTCGATACTTCTCAAAATTTTCCAGTTTTTAAAAAAAAATTATAAATGGATAATTTTTGATTACATAATTCATATAAACTTATGGGGCACATAATGATGTTATGGTTTATTAATATATTGGAATAATTGAACCAAGCTAGTTAACATCTATCACTTAAAATACTTAATGTTTTTGTGGTGAAAACATTAAGACTTTACATTCTTAGCAATTTTGAAGCATACAATTCTTCTTCTTCTTCTTTTTTTTGTTTTTCACAGACAGAGTTTTTCTCTGTTGCCCTGGATAGAGTGCAGTGCCACCACTGTAGCTCACTGCACCCACAAACTCCTGGGCTCAAACAATCCTCCTCCCTCAGTTGCCTGAGTAGCTAGGATACACGTGATTCCCAGTTAATTTTTTTATTTTTAACACAGACAGGGTCTTGCTCTTATTCAGGCTGATCTTGAACTGAGCTCAAGCAATCACCCCCCACGGCTTCCCATGGTGCTAGGATTATAGGTATGAGTCATTGCTCCTGGCCTACAACACTAACTCTATTGACCAACTATGCAATAGAACTAAAAGAAACCACCATCAACAACATAATCCTCTTGAGATTTTGTACCCTTTGACCATCATCACCCTCAGCCTCTTAAACTACCATTCTACTCTCTGCTTCTATGACTTCAATTGTTTTAGATTCCACGTGAGAATAAGTAGCATTTGTCTCTCTGTGCCTGGGTTATTTCACATAGCACACTCTTCTCCAATTCTTGGATGAGCTTGCTGATTATGTTACATAATTTCCTTCTTTTGAAAGGCTGAAAAGTATTCCAAGAATATATGTGACATTTTCTTTATCCACTAGTCTTCTGATGGACATTTGAGCACACCACTTGGCTATTATAGATAGTGCTGCAATGTATACTGGAGCACAAACATTTCTTTGATAAACAAATTTTAAATCTTTCAGATAAAAATACCCAGAATTGAGATCGCTAGATCATATGGTAATTCTGTTTTTGGTTTCTAGAGGAATATCCATATAGTTTTCTACAATGGTTGTACTACTTTACATTCCCACCATTAATACACAAGCTTCCCATTTCTCTACATCTTCCCCAACGTTTATCTTTCTTCTTGTTCATAATAGTCATTCTGACAGGTGTGAAATGATATCTCTCATTGCAATATTAATCTGCATACCTCTAAAAAGTAGTAAAGCTGAGTATTTTTTATATATCTCTTAGCCATTTGTAAGTCTTCTTTTGAAAAATGTCTGATAAGGTCCCTTGCATTATAGTTTGAAACCAGGAAGTATCTATCTCTAGCTTTGTTCTTTTTGTTTATGACTGCCTTGACTATTAGGGAATTTTTGTGGGTCCATATAAATTTTAGAATTGTTTCCTTTTTTTACTATGAAAAATAACATTGGAATTTTGATGGGAATTGCATTGAATCTGTAGATTGCTTTGGGTAGTATGGACATTTTAACAATCTTAATTCTTTTTTTTTAATTAAAACATAGCTGTGTACATTAATGCAGTCATGGGGTACAATGTGCTGGTTTCATATACAATCTGATATATTTTCATCAAACTGGTTAACATAGCCTTCATGGAATTTTCTTAGTTATTGTGTTAAGACATTTATATTCTGCATTTAGTAAGTTTCACCTGTACCCTTCTAAGATGCATCGTAGGTGTGGCCCCACCAATTACCCTCCCTCCACCCATCCTTCCCCCCCTTATCTCTTTCCCCATATTCTTGTGCTATAATTGGGTTATAGCCTTCATATGAAAGCTTTAAATTAGTTTCATAGTAGGGCTGAGTACATTGGATACTTTTTCTTCCATTCTTGAGATACTTTACTAAGAAGAATATGTTCCAGCTCCATCCATGTAAAAATGAAAGAGGTAAAGTCTCCATCTTTCTTTAAGGCTGCATAATATTCCATGGTGTACATATACCACAATTTATTAATCCATTCGTGGGTCGATGGGCACTTGGGATTCTTTCATGACTTAGCAATTATGAATTGGGCTGAATAACCATTCTGGTACAAATATCTTTGTTATAATGTGATTTCTGGTCTTCTGGACATATACCTAGTAGAGGAATTATAGGATTGAATGGCAGGTCTATTTTTAGATCTCTAAGCATTCTCCAAACATCTTTCCAAAAGGGACGTATTAGTTTGCATTCCCACCAGCAATGTAGAAGTGTTCCTTTTTCTCCACATCCATGCCAACTTCTCTAGTTTTGGGATTTTGCGAAGTGGGCTAATCTTCCTGGAGTTAGATAATATTTCAAAGTAGTTTTGATATGCATTTCTCTGATGATTAAGGATGATGAGCATTTAATAATATTAATTCTTACATGACCATACTCTTCCGGCTTGGAGAGTTTCAGTCAAAAAGTCAGCTGTCACCCTGATGGATCGGCCCCTGCAGGTCAGTTGGTTCTTACTCCTGGCTGCTTACAGAATTTCTCTTTTGTCTTGACTTTGAACAGATTCATTATAATGTGTCTTGGAGATGCTCTATTTGTGTTGAGTTTACCTGGGGTTTGATATCCCTCTAAAAAGAGTGTGTCAGAATCTTTGGTAATACTTGTGAAATTTTCATTTATGATATTCTCCACTAGAACTTCCATTCCTTTGGTATGTTCTTCTTCCCCTTCAGGTATACCTGTAACTTTTTTATTTGAATGCTTCAAGTTCCATAGTTCTCTGAGTGAATGTTCTGCTTTTTCCCTCTTCTTTTCTGCCTCATTAACTGCTTGGGTTAGCGCAAGAGTTTTATCCTCCAGCTCTGAGATTCTTTCCTCTTCATGGTGTAATCTGTTATTTACACTTTCTACTGCATCTTTAAGTTCCCTGATTAACAACTTAAATTCCTTAAACTCTGCCATATCCTTTCCTTTCTCTGTTCATATCTTTCATCCATTACTTGATTCTATTTTTCAATTTCTTTTTGATTATTTTCAACTTTATAGGCAGAAAGCCCATATATGCCTTTACTTGAGCCATATTGGAATGGCAAGCAGGAAATCATTCTAATAACTTTCAATGAGAGACCTGGATAGAATCCCATGAAATTGCCTGTGAGGCTGTAAATGGCTGACAGACAAAGGCTGCAGGGGGCAGCTGCTTGCAAGCAAAACAGCTGCATATCTCAGCGATCTCTTGTTTGTTTTTTAGAGATGGATTGCTGCCTCCAGATGGTCATGTGAAAGGTGTAGCATTCAAGCAACCAGCTCCCTTGAAGTTCTTATCTTTGTTTAAGGAAAGTATTTTAAGGCATGGTTTTAATTAAAATGTTAACAAAGTAATCTTGTAGTGAGGTCATGGAATGTGTATCAGTTAATGTGTAGACTGATTAAGTGCCAGGCTCTGTTAAGCCTGCTCATGAGACTAATTTTGTAAGATGAAGTCATTGATTATTAATTAATGGTGTATAGGTGCAGTAGTGGGTATAAAAAGTGGTGGTATATAGCAAGGTAGCCACTTGCCATGAGAGTGTAACTGGCCCTCCTTATTACCCAGACTATTTCATTGCAGGACTCATTTCTCTGTGTCACCAATCAATTGGGAGACTTTCACGCAACATTTTGGCACAGCGAGCAGGGTCAGCTTCACAGAAATAGCACAGCCGGCTTCTTCAGGAACGCTGAAGGTGAGCCTCAGACTTTGAAACCAAGCTGGTTCTGGTTGCACAGGGTATGCGAGACTCTTGGCATTAATAAGGAGTAAAAAATCATGGACAACTCTCAATTCTTAGATGACCAGTATGTTGCATTGTACAGGCATTTTTGTTAAAACTGGGATTTTGAAAGAGTTGTTTCAAGTAGTGGCTAAGCACTGCTACTGGTTTAAGGCTGACAGAAAGAATCAGCTCAATTTGAAAGTGTGGAAAAGTGTTGGCAAAGCGCTCAGATGAGCATATCAAAGAGGGGAGCCTATCAGTAAAGATGTTTGGGGTGCATACCATTTGGTTTTGGGAGTGATGCAACCCTTACAGTCTGGTTCTGATGTTGAAGGTAGCGAGACTGAACTCCAACCCTCCCCACCCCACCTACGGAGGAGGAACCTAATGCTGAACAACGTATTTATGATGAACCTATGAAAATCCCCGATCCTGTGTGTCCAGTATAGCAAAAGAAAGAGGTTATTGATAGCCCTGGTAAAGACCTTATAGATTTTGAAAGTGATTCTGACCATACTATTACCAATCATTCTGATAGTAAAGAGATGAGTGAGATAAAAAAGATGTTAACCGAAGGCTTTCATAAAATAGAAAAAAGATTGCAAGCAATAGAGAAAGGGAACTTGTAAACTGATTTATGTTATTCTGCTGCCCCTAGATCTCCTGCTGCACTCCCTCCCAGAAGTTTGCCTTACAGAGATGGGCCAATAACACCTATAACCCCTCCAGGACTTTATCTAGTCTGGCCAAATCCACCAGACCCTAGAATTGTAACTAGACTTCATTTCCCTGTTAATCATACTACTTTCAATTTGGTTCAAGAAATGGAATATCCCTCCTCTGAAGCAGGAACCAGTGCACGAAATGCCATGGCTTTTCCTATTGTAAGACATGAGGATATTGATGGCACTGTTCATATTTCCCATAATAATATTGCTATCAGATTTTTAAAAGTTTTGAAAAATGCCATTCATGAATATGGCCCTAAGTTGCCATACATGATGGGTTTGCTCAGTTCTTCTTGTGGGGATCATTTATTGCTCCCCGAGGGACTGGAGTGCTTTGGCTCATACAACCTTAAGCCCAGGACAATTCATTCAATTTAAGTCTTGGTGGGCCGAGGAGGCAAAATTACAAGCTAATAGAAATTGGGCTGAAAATCCTCCATCCTTTACTTATGCCCAACTCACAGGGATGGGCGACTATGAGGGCATTGACTGCCAAATTACTCCCCATTTGCTTCATCAAGTAAAGGACGTGTCTCTTAAAGCCTGCCAACATGTAGATGAGAAAGGAGAGATTACACAATTTTTTACAAAAATTTTTCAAGGTATTAATAAACCATATGCTGAATTTATTGCCTGCTTATAAACGGCTATTGAGAGATCTGTCCCAGGTGCACAGGCACACAAAATGTTGCTTTTTCAATTGGGTTTTGAAAATGCTCATGTAGACTGTGAGCAAGCTTTGGCCGGACTTAGAAATCAAGACAATGTTACCATTGATCAATACATTCATGTGTGTTGTGGAGTAGGTTCCAGCACTTTTCAAGCTAATTTGCAAGCAACTGCTTTAGCTTGTGCTTTACAAGCTAACAATACAGAATCTAAGTGTTTTAACTGTGGCAAAACTGGGCATGTTAGAAAAGAATGCACAAAGGGTAAAAATGACAAACCTGCTGGAATTTGTCGCCACTGCAGCAAGGGAAGGCATTGAACCAATGAGTGCCGATCTATTAAAGACAAAGATGGCAATATTTTGCCTCCCACTTAAAGTCAGGGGACTTCTAATGAGGTGAAACTCCCCTGGATCAGGGAAACTCCCATTAGCTCAGAGCCACCAGACAAAAAAGTCGAGCCTCCCCCCACCCCCGGCCAGCAATTTCCAATGAGCAAAGGCAAAGCCCATGCATAGATGAATGAGTTTCTCATGATCAATGGAATGGCTCATCCCCAAATGAACCAGAATTAAGTCTGGTTCATAAAATCTAGGTCCAGGACTTATTTCATGCTACTCAAGGAAGTTCAGCTTTAGATCTTCCTATTTCAACTGATGTTAATCTCAAGTGTGGAAAAGCTCTTAAAAAATTACCTACTGGGGTTTATGGCCCCATACCCTCAGGAACTTGTTGGTCTTATATTAGGGAGAAGTAGTCTTACTATGGAAGGACTTAATATTCATCCAGGGATTACTGATGAAGCTTATAAGGATGAAATTTTAATAATGGTCTTAGCCGCTGCAGATATGCAGTTATCCGCTGGACAACGCACAGCTCAAATATTGATTTTACCTTATCATAAAGGTAAAACAGCTCCTATTACTAGAGAAGGTGATTTTGAAAGTACAGGCAAACGGGTTTTTTGGCATACTTTTCTAAATGACTCTTGCCTTCAATGTAAAGTGACCTTTGAATAAGAGGTTCAAATTGAAGGGCTTGTAGACACTGGAGCAGATGTTTCTATAATTGCTTCTCATATGTGGCTGAGACGCTGGCCTAAAGCTAAAATAAAAGCCACTTTTGTAGGGCTTGGAACTATGACTGATATTGAACAAAGTACTGTTGATTTAAAATGTCATGGGTCTGATGGACAAGCAGCTCGTATTCGCCCTTATGTGGCACCTATAGCAGTCACTTTATGGGGATGAGACTTATTACAACAATGGGGAGCTATGCTTACAATCCCCACAAGTTCAAAAGCTGCTAAAAATATTATGTTTAACACAGCCTGGTTATTTGAGAGAACCTGAGATAACCAGAATTGGCCATGACAAAACAGGTTTAGGATTACCCCCTTTGTCAGAGGATTTTTCATGGGGGCCCCTGCCCAGGGCTTCACACTTTCCTTACAATGGAAAAGAGACAAACTGGTTTGGGTGGAGCAGTGGCCCCTACATCTAGAAAAACTAGAAGTGCTACATCAGTTAATTGATGAGCAATTACAAGTGGGGCACACTGAAATAACAACCAGCGCTTGGAATTCACCTGTATTCGTCATAAAAAAGAAATCAGGCAAATGGCGAACATTAACTGATTTGAGAAAGATGAATGCAATCATTCTACTCATGGGGTCTTTACAGCCGGGAATTCCAAACCCTACTTTAATACCCAAACATTATCCAATAATCATTGTTGATTTAAAAGACTGCTTTTTTAACATTTATTGACAACAAAGAGACACTGAGCATTTCGCTTTTACTGTTCCCGCTCTAAACAATAAAAAGCCTACAGGGTGGTACCATTGGCGGGTGCTGCCTCAAGGCATGCTTAATAGCCCCACCTTGTGTCAATTGTTTATAGAACAACCTCTAGAAGAACTTAGAAAAGCCTTTCCAGAGGGCATTTGTTTACATTATATGGATGACATATTATTATCTCACCAATGTTCCAACAAATTACAACAATTATATAAATTGGCATGTTCCAAGTTTAAGGAACATGGACTTCAATTAGCAGAAGATAAAGTCCAATCTCAAGAACCTTGGGAATACTTAGGATATCATATAACTACTCAAAACATTATTCCACAGATGGTTCAGATTAGAAGAGATTCTCTTCGCACCTTAAATGATTTTCAGAAATTATTAGGTGATATTACTTGGATAAGACCAACTTTGGGAATCTCTACATATGCTGTCAACAATTTATTTGCTATTTTAGAAGGAGATTCTAACTTAAATAGTCCTAGGCAGCTTACCCTTGAAGCTGAAAAAGAATTACAATGGATTGAAGAACATATTCAAGATGCTCAATTAAATTGAATTTCTAAGTTTGATAATTTTTATATTTATGTATTTCCAACCCTGCACTCTCCTACAGGATTAATTATGCAAGAGACAGCCTTTATAGAATGGTGCTTTTATCCCAACAAGGCATCAAAAAGGATGGAAACTTACACACATAAAATAGCTTTTATCATTTTGAAAGGAAGATAATGTTTAGGAAAATTAGTAGGAAGAGATCCTGAAAAAATTGTTGTCCCTTTAACTAAAGTTCAGATTTCTAATTTGTTCATATTGAACACAGAATGGCAAATTGCCCTATCTGATTATGTGGGGATAATAGACAATCATTTTCCCCCAGATAAAAGAATTCAATTTCTTAAAAACACTAATTGGATTTTACCCAAAATAGGGCAGCACCTGTGGCTCAAAGGAGTAAGGCGCTGGCCCCATATGCCAGAGGTGGCAGGTTCAAACCCAGCCCCAACCAAAAACCGCAAAAAAAAAAAAAAAAAATTCCAGTGGATTTTACCCCAAATAGTCAAATTAGAGTCAATACCAAATGCAAACACATTTTATACTGATGCTAGTAAAATGGGAATATCTGAGTATATAGGGCCTCATTCTCAAAAACTCCAACAATCTCCATATACTTCTGTACAAAAGGCAGAATTATTTGCTATTGTATTATTATTAACAGATTACCCTAATCAAGCTTTAAACATTGCCAGTGATTCGTCATACGTACTTATACTGTGCAAAATATTGAGACAGTCACTTTACCTACTAATACTGAAGACGCTTACTTTGTTATTTTCATCTCTTCAACAATTAATCAGAAATAGAGGTTTTCCAATTTACATTACTCATGTTTGAGCTCATTGTAATTATACAAGGACCATTTCTATGGGAAATCAAGCAGTTGATCAATTAATTCTACAGCTCAGCATTAGCATATTGTACATCATACTAATGCTCAAGCTTTAAAAAGAAGACATGACATTTCATGGCATACAGCACGAGTGACTCTATGCTCTTGCCCTATTTTCAACCTTTAACAGCCCCACGTTTGCCTGAAGGAGTCAATCCTAGAGGATTGTTATCTAATCAATTATGGCAAATGGATGTTACAGTTTCCAGAATTAGGAAAGCTAAAGTATATTCATCACTCTGTAGATACTTACTCCCATTTTTCATGGGCTTCAGCAATGTCATCAGAAAAAGCTGATGCTGTAATTTCTCACTTTACAGTAATGGGTAAACCGCAAACTATAAAAACTGTAAATGGTTCTGCTTACATTTCCAATAAATGTAATATTTATTAAGATTTTTTAAAAAATTACACCAATTAAACATATAATAGGTGTACCTGGTAACAGTACAGGTCAAGCTATAATTGAAAGACAAAAATCAAACATTAAAAGAAATGCTTCTCAAACAGAAAAAAGGGGGAGAGCAATACAATGTTACTCCTAGAAATAGAATATCTTCAGCTCTTTTTACTTTAAATTTTTTGAACATGAATGAAAAAAATGAAACTCCAGCATATAAACACTGTGTAAAGTTTACTTCCCCCTGTTAAACCAGCTGGTATATTACAAAGACACATTAACTAATACTTGGATTCCAGCAAATGTTGTACATTGGGGAAGAGGTTATGCTTATATTTCTATAGGACATACTAAACTTTGGGTTCCAGATAAACATCTAAAGCTCTGACATTGCCCCATGGAGCTGTGCACCAAGGAGGAAGAAGATGACAGAGGAGAAGTTGGCTGCCAGAATGGAGAGAATCAACTTGGGATCAACCAGAAGAGAGAGACGAATAGTTCTGCCCAGAACAAAGGCTGTGAACCAGGTAACATGGGGTCAGATAAAGAAACTATGCCTTCAAGCACAGACCCTGGTGTATCACACTCACCAGGAAATGAATGCAGTTAATCTCTTTTTGGCAGTACTTTCAATATTATCTGTGCCCACTGGAGGACAAAAATATGAATACTGGACTTATATTCCTAACCCTCCTTTATTAAGGGGTGCTAGCTGGCTAGAACCCACAGTGCCTATCTATGTTAATAATTCATCATGGCTTCCTGGTCCTTAAGACACAAGAGGATCATTTAGAGCAGAGGAAGAAGGCACCATAATTTTTAATTATACAACTGGAGTAACTGGTCCTCCTATTTGTTTTGGAGATCAGTCTCACTGTCTTAATATGGCAATACAACTGTGGGTGAGCATATATGAGCATCAATCAATGAAGCCAGCCATGCTAGATGAAATTTTTATGTTAAGTACTTATTCTTTGGATAAATACCATATTAATAATGTTTTATCCAATCTTGAGATACCAAAATGGACAATGCATACTTTTAAAGAAATCCATGATTGGATACGTTGGACTAAATGTAAAGAAGAATTTGCTTACATGTTAATTAATACTACAGGTGGAGGGGTTATAGATTGGGGATGCCTATGTTGGAAACACCTTCAGAGACACCAGTTCCTTTTGAAGTTCCTTTAGACAAAAATGAATATTCTTTGAATAAGAACAAAACAGGAGTAGCTACTGGCTACTCCTATGCATTGGAGCAACAGTGGGTTTTCACCACCATCACCAGGCATAGCAGCATATCTTAAACAAATTCATTTGTGGAAGGTTGCTGCAGCCTTACAGCCTCTTAACGCTTGAACTGGAGGATTATATCAAAATAAAAATCCTGTAAAGTATAAAATGAGATTTGAGGTACCAGAAAAAAGATATATTCAAGCCTGTTTACAACTACCTTTCGTGTGGTTGAAGGGCAATGTTGTTTGGAACAAAGCAACAGATGAATTGTTTTGTTCAACTTGTCAAATGTTTACTTGTATTAATAATTCTGTGAGTTTTAATCCCTCTAAGGAACAATTATATTTGCTGAGGGCCCGCACTGGAATTTGGATTCCAATCAATTTGACTAGGCCGTCGCAAGACTCTCCAGCCCTCTCAATTTTACAGCTATTGACAGACAAGATATTAAAAAGAAGCAAATGTTTTATTGAACTGTTGATTGCTACCATCTTGGAGATCATTGCAGTAACTGCAACTGCAGCAACTACGGGTGTGGCCCTGACCCAGAATATAAAGACTCAAAATTTTGTTGCTGATTGGCATAAGAACTCTGATTGTGGACTGCTCAAAAACAAATTGATGCTGAACTTTACAATGAAATATCCGAGTTAGAACAAGCAGTTGTTATGTTAGGAGATGAATTAATTAGTTTGAAGAAACAGATAAAATTGAAATGTGATTGGAATATGACATCTTTCTGTACCACCCCCGTAATGTATAATAAGACTAAATTTCCTTGGAGAAAAGTTAAAAAACATTTGTTAAATCATGAAAATTTAATGGTTGATATTGTTAATTTACAGCAAGAGGTATATTCTACTTTTCAACAGAAATTAGAGAAAGTTGATGATGATCAAATTTTACAAGGCATTGCTGATAGTATCGAACAGTTAAACCCTTTGCCTAAGATCAACAGGCTTATTGGAAGCTTTGTAAGTTCATTTGCTTTGTTGTTAATTTTATGTTTAATTTTATATATTATAGGTAAGAAAGTTAATCGAGCAAAGAAAGAAAATGATCGCCATGCTGCAATTTTTGCATTAATGATGAGTGATTTAAATTACTGTGGTAAGAATAAAAAGGGAGAAATATAGGCAGGAGGCCTATATATGCCTTTACTTGAGCTATACTGGAAAGGCAAGCAGGAAATCTTTCTAATAATTTTCAGTGAGAGACCTGGATAGAATCCCATAAAATCGGCTGTGAGGCTGTAAATGGCTGAGAGACAAAGGCTGCAGGGGGCAGCTGCTTGCAAGCAAAACAGCTGCATATCTCAGTGATCTCCTGTTTGTTCTTTGGAGATGGATTGCTGCCTCCAAATGGCCATGTGAAAGGTGAGGTATTCAAGCAACCACCTCCCTTGAAGTTCTTATCTTTGTTTAAGGAAAGTATTTTAAGGCATGGTTTTAATTAAAAAGTTAAAAAAGTAATTTTGGGCTCAGCACCTGTGGCTCAATGGGCTGAGGCGCCAGACACATACACCTGAGCTGGCGGGTTCGAATCCGGCCCGGGCCTGCCAAACAACAATGACAGCTGCAACCAAAAAATGGCCGGGTGTGGTGGTGGGCGCCTGTAGTCCCAGCTACTTGGGAGGCGGAGGCAGGAGACTCGCTTGAGCCCAGAAATTGGAGGTTGCTGTGAGTTGTGATGCCACAGCACTCTATCCGGGGTGACAGCTTGAGGCTCTGTCTCAAAAAAAAAGTAATTTGGTAGTGAGGCCATGGAATGTGTATCAGTTAATCAGTAGATTGTTAGGTACTGGGCTCGGCTGAGCCTGGTCATAGATCGATTTTGTAGGATGAAGTCATCAATTATTGATTAATGGCATGTACATGCAGTAGTGGGAAAATAGTACAAGGTTGCCACTTGCCATGAGAGTGTGTAAGTGGTCCTCCTTATTCCTCAGATTATTTCATTGCAGGACTCATTTCTCTGAGTCACCAATCAATTGGGAGACATTCATGCAACAAAAAAAAGAAAATAGGCTCAGCGCCTGTGCCTCAATGGGCTAAGGCACCAGCCACGTACACCTGAGCTGGCGGGTTCAAATCCAGCCTGGACCCGCCAAACAATGACGGCTGCAACCAAAAAATGACCGGGCGTTGTGGCAGGTGCCTATAGTCCCAGCTACTTGGGAGGCGGAGGCAAGAGACTCGCTTGAGCCCAGAAGTTGGAGGTTGCTGTGAGCTGTGATGCCATGGCGCTCTCTCCAGGGTGACAGCTTGAGGCTCTGTCTCAAAAAAAAAAAAAAAAAGAAAACACTGGGAGGCACATCTTCAATCCAGGCCCCACAGGGCCAACCCACAGGCATTTGCGTCAAGCCTGGGCTAGTCAGGGACTAGTGAGAGGGGGACTGGTGAGAGGAGGTTAGGAGTCTTTTCTTTTTTTTTCAGTATTTGGCCAGGGCTGGGTTTGAACCCGCCACCTCTGGTATATGGGGCCGGCGCCCTACTCCTTTGAGCCACAGGCGCCGCCCTAGGAGTCTTTTCAAGAAGGATTCTCTTTTTTTTTTTTTTTTTTTTTTGGAGACAGTCTGACTCTGTTGCCTAGGCTAGAGTGCTATAGTGTCAGCCCAGCTCACAGCAAACTGAAACTCCTGGGCTCAAGTGATCCCCCTGCATCAGCCTCCCAGAATGCTGGAACAACAGGTGCCCACCATAATGCCAGGCTAATTTTTCTTTTCTTTTTTTTTTTCTTTTTTTTTGAGACAGAGTCTCACTTTATTGCCCTCAGTAGAGTGCCCTGGCATCACACAGCTCACAGCAACCTCCAACTCCCAGATTTAGGTGATTCTCTTGCTTCAGCCTCCTAGTAGCTGGGACTACAGGCACCCACCACAATGCCCGCCTATTTTTTGTTGTTGCAGTTTGGCCGGGGCCGGTGTCCTACCCACTGAGCCACAGGCACTGCCTGAGGCCAATTTTTCCTTCTTTCTTTCTTTCTTTCTTTTTTTTTAGAGACAGAGTCTCACTTTGTCGCCCTCCGTAGAGTGCTGTGGCGTTACAGCTCACAGCAACCTCCAGCTCTTGGGCTCAGGCAATTTTCTTGCCTCAGCCTCTCAAGTAGCTGGGACTACAGGTGCCCGCCCCACAACACCCGGCTATTTTTTCGTTGCAGTTTGGCCGGGGCCAGGTTTGAACCCACCACTCTCGGTATATGGGGCCGGTGCCCTACTCACTGAGCCACAGGCACTGCCCCAATTTTTCTATTTTTAATAGAGATGGAGTTGTGCTTTGCTCAGGCTGGTCTCAAACTCCTGAGCACAAGCAATCCTGCTTTCTCAGCCTCCCAGAGTGCTAGGATTACAGATGTGAGCCACCATGCCTGGCCTTCAGGAAGGACTCTTAAAGACCAGCACCTAAGCAGGACTGGGACAGGTCAGTGCATCCTCATCCAGGCTCTCTGCCAACTTGAGCCTATGTCCCCTTCCATGGTGGAAGAATACGATGGCCAGGGCACATCAGAATGGCATTCAAGCCACACTCACACCACCCAAGACATGTGGTCTTGTCCACATTATCAGAGGGGATTAGAAATGCTTTTTTCACAGCATTACCAGAGAACAAAAACCAAGTGAATAAAAATAAATTCTTTTGGTTGGTGCCTCCTAAAACAGGTTCCCACCCAAGACCATTGCCATACCCCCGAGGCCCCTACCCCAGAGCTCCTTGGGGTGGCCCTGGCATGTCCATGCTGATCAGGAATTAGAATTGTTTTCAGGAGATACTTCATTTGACAGAGCCCTAGGCAAGATAGTGACAAGGCTAAGGGTGGATTTCTTGGGCCTCCATGTCCAGCCCAGCCCTGTTGTGGCTTCCACAGAAGGCTGTAGAAACTTCTCAGAATGCACTCCCATGACTAGGATCCATGGCACCATCTGAGGGTCTATCTGTCCAGTCCAGGCCAGATGGGGACATGGGTCCCGGGTTCCATGAAAGGGGCATATACACAAAGCCATCTCCAAATGCAAAAGGAACCAGGGAACTTACAGATGGAAGCATAGTCTTGGGCGGCAGCAACACAGGTAGATATGCACACCTGTTATCTCCCAGCCTGGGAACACATATCCATGAAAGGTGTAGAATTGGAGTCAATTATCCGGAATAGGCAAGAACACTATGTGTGTTATACCTATAATTTATAAGATAACATCATGGCCACTTTGATCTAGTACAAAAGTTATGGTCAGTACATCTTCTCACATGAGAGAGTAAACAAAGTAAAACTCAGGAGGCTTTCTCAGGACTGACATTAATCAGAAGTTAACATGGCAGATTAGCATCCCAAGATAAAGACACTTTTGTCTCCATAGGTACCTTTTCAGGAGGTACCACCAGGTGTGTTGAGTGCCAGGACCCAGGTAGAACCACAGCCTGGCCTGGGTGCCTGCCCTGAGTATCTCTGAATAGACAGTGCTTGTCCCTTCCACCAAATGAGGACTTAGAGAAATGTATATAGGTGTACGTACAGTGATCAGCTCCTATGTGAGACTTAGGGAGGACCCACAGCAACCTCCAAGGGTCCCTCTGTCCACTCCAGGACAGTGCCCTACCTTTGAAGGGCACCTTGAATATGCTGGTCCAAGGAGCCATCCCTAAGGCTCACTGTCTGACCAAGTCCAATTTCTACCACCAGAGGAATACTTTAAAACATTGTTGGGGAGTGTCTCCCATGGAACAGCTTCATTCCCCAGACCACGCTCACTGGCCCCACTGCTCACTCCTAGACTTTCACGGTGCCTCCTTAGGTCTCACTGGCCAGTCCAGATGATCCCTCTCTTTACAGCAGCATTCCCAAAGCTTTTAAGTACTAGAAACCATTCTCATGGAAGACAATTTTTCCATTGGGAGTGGACATTAAATTCTTATAAGGCACATGCAACCTAGATCTCTTGCACACACAGTCTGCAGGAAGGTTTGAGCTCCTATGAGAATCCAATATAGCCAATGATGTGGCAGGAGCAGAGCTCAGGTCCTGCGTGATGCGAGTGATACGGAACAGCTATAAATACAGATGAAGTTTTGTTCCCTCACCAGCTGCTCACCTCTTGCTGTGCAGCCCAGTTTTTATAGGCCGTAGACAGGTACTGGCCTGAGGTCTTGGCCCAGGTACTGGCCTGAGGTCTTTGGCCCAAGGACTTCTTTTGACCTGAAGCTTTCAAGGGTGACTTAGAAAATTTTTGGATAGGGTGGCGCCTGTGGCTCAGTGGGTAGGGCGCTGGCCCCATATACCGAGGGTGGCAGGTTCAAACCCAGCCCCAGCCAAACTACAAAAAAAAAAGAAAGGAAGAAAATTTTTGAAGAGCGCGTCTGGCAATCAGGCTCCATGTGTGAATGAAAGCAGACCCACATTGCCCTTGTAAGGCCTAGACTAAGGTGGAAAAATACTCCTGGCAAATTTCCGGGCCACAAGCCCTCAACAAAATGGAGTAAGTCTGGTTCACTCCCAAGACAGATGGAAAAGTACTCACAAACATCTTGCTTGACTAACTCCCCTGAGAAACAGACTGGGAAGTACCAAGTATTCCCAGACTGACCTTTGAGAAATACCAGGTAGGAAAAGTATTGAAATAAAGATGTATGGCTAACTAACCACAAAGTTCTGCTTCTCTACATTACTTACTAACCAACCCAGATGCACCTGGGCAGCCTGTGTGCCAAGCACAACGCAATCCAAGTCTTTTAAAAATCCAACCTCAGGGCGGTGCCTGTGGCTCAGTGAGTAGGGCGCAGGCCCCATATATACCAAGGGTGGTGGGTTCGAACCCAGCCCCAGCCAAACTGCAACAAAAATAATAGCCAGGTGTTGTGGTGGGCGCCTGTAGTCCCAGCTATTCGGGAGTCTGAGGCAAGAGAATCGCCTAAGCCCAGGAGTTGGATTTTGCTATGAGCTGTGATGCACAGCACTCTACTGAGGGTGAAAGAGTTAGACTCTGTCTCAAAAAAAAAAAAAACAAAACCCAACCCCATAAGCAGTCAGGGCTGCTCTCAGAACCTGTTTTGAGTGTGAGGCAGTCGCCGGCCGGCTTTTAAATAAAGGACTCTTCTGTTAATTCGGTTAGCATGATGGCATGGTTTTTGGATTCCTGGGCACAACACACTCCCTAGGCATCCCTAGCTGGCCTGGTCTCATTCCTTTTCCCCATCCTACCTGTAATAACTTCCTAGGGGGCCCTAGAAAGTTCTTACAAGTAGGATGGGGAAAGGAATGAGATATTTCTAGGGGGCACATCCCACAATCAGAGGCCCATGCAGAATGGCAGCGGAAACTGAGGAACCCTCTGCTATCCCCCTCTTTGGCTAGAGCTAGTGACCACCAGTGTCAGAAAGGGAACTTAGGAACCTTTTCAGAGCCCCCTGAAATAGGGTCCACGTGGGGCTGTGTAGAAACTCAGCTAACTCTCTCTAGGCTTCCTTGGTTGGTCAGGACTAATCTCTCTTCCTGAAGGGGGACTTAAAAGTGATTTGGAGCCAGAAATGTTGACTGATGCCTGTAATCTCTAACATTTTTAGGAGACAAAGGCGGGAGGGTCACTTGAGCCCAGGAGTTAGAGACCAGCCTTAGCAAAATAGCAAGACCTCACATCTCTACAAAAAAATTTTAAAAATTAGCCAGGTGTAACGGAGCACACCCATAATTCCAGCTACCAGGCAAATTGAGGCAGAAGGATCACTTGAGCCCAGGAATTTAAGGTTACAGTGAGCTATGATCATGCCACTGCACTCCAGCCTAGAGGATAAAGCAAGACCATGTCTCAAAAAAAAAAAGAAGGCAAGGCACGTGGATTGCCTGAGCTCATGAGTTTGAGACCTGAGCCAGAGCAAGACCTTGTCTCCAAAAAAATAGCTGGGCATTGTGGTGGACGCCTGTAGTCCCAGATATTTGGGAGGTTGAGGCAAGAGGATCATTTGACGGCTTGGTGCCCGGAGTGGGTAGGGCGCTAGCCACATACACCAAGACTGGCGCGTTTGAACCCGGCCCGGCTAAACAACAATGACAATTGCAACAAAAAATAGCCAGGCATTGTGGCAGTTGCCTGTGGTCCCAGCTACTTGGGTGGTTGAGGCAAGAGAATTACTTAAGCCCAAGAGTTTGAAGTTGCTGTGAGTTGAGACATCACAGCACCCTACTGAAGGTGACAAAGGGAAACTCTGTCTCAAAAAAAAAAAAAAAAAGAATGCATTGGGGAGTGGTACCTCCAATAATGGGCCAAAAGTGGCAGATGGGACCAGGGACCCCTCTTTGGGCCTCACTAGCTGGACAGGACTGTCCCTCCCTCAACAGGAAAACTTAGGAATACAGAGGCACATTCGATGATCAAGCCCCATATGTGTCCACAGAAGGATCCAGGGTGCCCCCTGCCACCCTATTCCTGAATCTCTAACAGGCCTAAGATAAAACAAACCCATTCAAGTGGTACTTGGAAACATTACAGTGGCAGCATGGTTCCACCTTCCCTTGGCTTCCCTGCCCACACTTGGGCCAGTCCTTGTCATCAGTGTGGGGTAGGAAATATTTGTAGTTGGTCCTGTCAGAGACTGGCCCCTATGTAGGACCATGGTGAGGTGAGTTACTTCCTCTAGAGCAGTGATTTTCAACCAGTGTGCTGTGAAAGGATCTTAGGTATACCACGAAAAAAAAAAAATTTTTTTTTGAGACAGAGCCTCAAGCTGTCACCCTGGATAGAGTGCCGTGCCATCACAGCTCACAGCAACCTCCAATGCCTGGGCTCAAGTGAGTCTCTTGCCTCCACCTCCCAAGTAGCTGGGACTACAGGCACCCGCCACAACGCCCAGCCATTTTTTGGTTGCAGCTATCATTGTTGTTTGGCGGGCCCAGGCTGGATTCGAACCCGCCAGCTCAGGTGTACGTGGCTGGCGCCTTAGCCTCACATTGAGCCACAGGCGCCGAGCCATATACCATGAAAAACTTTAAAGATCATTAAGTTATGTTCGAAACAAGTTCTAAGTACAGTATATCCTTTGTTTACTTTTTTTTTTTTTTGAGACAGAGTCTCACTTTGTCATTGTGGGTAGAGTGCTGTAGCATCACAGCTCACAGCAACCTCCAACTCTTGGGCTCAAGCGATCCTCTTGTCTCAGCCTCCCAAGTAGCTGAGACTACAGGTGCCTGCCACAATGCCCAGCTATTTTTTTTTTTAGAGATGGGTTCTCATTCTTGCTCAGGCTGGTCTCGAACCTGTGAGCTCTGGGCAATCTACCCACCTCAGCCTCCCAGAGTGCTAGGATTACAGATGTGAGCCATAGCACCCAGCCTTAGTTACTCTTTTTTGGACCAACATAATTTAAGTGTGCCATGAGATAAAAAAGGATGAAAAACACTGCTCTATAGGGAGATTTAGAAAACTTCTTAAGAAATGCATCCAGCAACTGGGTGGCACACAGGAATAGGGCTGGCAACAGCCTCCTCCTATGTCCTGTTTGTCCCAGGCAGTCTCACTTCTGGAGGGTGACTCTGTAAATCACTAAAAGGCATATTCCGACACTGGTCTCTCATGGGACACAGGCAGGCCTAGGATGTCTTTCCTCACTTCTGTGAGTCATCCAGGAACTTGCACAGGCCGTGTCTACAGGAGAAGTTAGTTCCTTTCAAATCTAAACCTTGGGCTTGGCTGGCTGCCCTGGCTCACACCTGTAATCCCATTATTTTGGGAAGCCAAGATGGGAGGACTGCTTGAGGTCAGAAATTCAATAACAGGCTGGGTGAGGTGGCTTACACCTGTAATCCTAGCACTCTGGGAGGCCAAGATGGGTGGATTACCTGAGCTCACAGGTTTAAGACCAGCCCAAGCCAGAGTGAGACTTCATCTCTAAAAACAGCCAGGCATTGTGGTGGGCGCCTGTAGTCCTAGCTACTTGGGAGACTGAGGCAGGAGAATCACTTGAGCCCAAGAGTTTGAGGTTGCTGTGAGCAATGACTACATGGCACTCTACTGAGAGTGACAGAGTGAGATTCTGTCTCAAAAAAAAAAATTTAGCCAGGTATGGCGGGTTAAGCTACTGTAGTCTCAGCTACTGTGATCTCAGCGACTCAGGAGGCCCAGGTCAGAGGATCCCTTGAACCCAGGAGTTTGAGCTTACACCACTTACACCACCATACTCCAACCTGGGCAATCAAGTGAGACCCTGTCTCTAAAACATAATAAAAATAAAACAACAAAAATAAATAAATAAAAATAAAAAATAGTAACAATAAACCTTAGGTTTAAAGCCAATGTTTCCATCCTCTGCAACAGACCCCAGAGGACACCAAAAGCCCAGGGTGGGCAGCACCCACAGCTCAGTGGGTTGGGCGCCAACCACATACACCGAGGCTGGTGAGTTTGAATCCGGCCCAGGCCACCTAAATCAACAATGACAACTGCAACCCAAAAATAGCCGGGCGTTGTGGCGGGCACCTGTAGTCCCAGCTATTTGGGAGGCTGAGACAAGAGAATCGCTTAAGCCCAAGAGTTGAAAGATGTTGTGAGCTATGACACCATGGCACTCTATCCAGGACTCTACCCAGGGTGACAGCTTGAGACTCTGTCTCAAAAAAAAAAAAAAGGCCCAGGGTGCACCAGGCTCTCTACTCCAGCCCACCTGTTCAAGGTCTTGCTTTGGGACCAGCTTCGGGTTCCACTTTGTCCATCAGGACCTCCCAGATTCCTTGCTTCCTTGCTTTCGGGGCCCAGATCTCCAACAGCCGGGTCAGGAAAGATCCATGGTGTGTCTTGTTCTCTGGGCCTAGGTACAGTACTTCTCTCTCTCTCTTTTTTTTTTGTGTGTGTGTATGTGTGAAACAGAGTCTCACTCTGTTGTCCTAGGCTAGAGTGCCATAGTGTCATAACTCACAGCAACCTCAAACTCCAGGGCTCAAGCAATCCTCTTTCCTCACCCTCCCGAGTACGTGGGACTACAGGTGCCCACTATCATACTCAATTAGTTTTCTTTTTTGTGTGTTTTTAAGAACTAAATAGCATGATTTTTAAAAATTAAATAGAATGATTTTTTTAATTAAATAGCATGACTTTTTAAAAACTGATTAGTTTTCTAATTTTAGTAGAGATGGGGTCTCACTCTTGCTCAGGCTGGTCTCGAACTCCTGAGCTCAAGTGATCCTCCCACCTTAGCCTCCCAGAGTGCTGGGATAACAGGTGTGAGCCCCGTCCCCCAGCCCCTCAATGGCTCTCAAGACAGCTGTGCCAGGGCCTGAGAGAAGGAGGAACAAAAGAGCGGGCCAGGAAAGACATAGAGGGAGGGGCAGGGTGAGGCTTTCAAATCTGAACCTTGGGCTTGGCTAGGTGCCGTCGTGCCACATAAAGTCTGGTGTGAGAATTCAGGCCAGCACATCACCTCCCTGCAAGGCCTTGGGCCAGAGCTCACCTAGGCTTGTCGACTTTTCTGGGTCATAAATTGTATTCCCTTCCAAAAAAGACAAACAAAAATCCCAGTACTTACACAGTCACCTGTCTTAGAAGTGGCATTTTAATAGATTTTGTTAGTGGTGGCGGCAGCAAGAGGAAAGGGAAAGTCTGCCCTCCCCCTAGAGCAAGGTGCCCAAGCTCCAAGGGGTTGTACCAGCAGGTCTAACCATTCTTGTTCCATTGAACTGAGGCCAGGAAGGTCCGGATTTCCATGGGCTGCAGCGTGACACTGGCCGAATCCAACAGATAGGGAGTGGAGTGGGGTGTGGGGCCTGGGGAGGTGCAGGGGTGGGGGTAGGAGTGAAGAATGCAGACCTCCTCTGCCTCACCCCGCTGTGCTCCCACCCCTGGGCCTAACACAACAATTCATCCCTAAATCCGTTCCCAGGGCCTCCCAGACCTTTAAATCATGCCCAGGTCCTCAAATCCCCTCTAGTGCCTAGCCATAGTCCTCATACCCTCTGGTCAAACCCAGTGGTAAAGGACACCCTCCCAGAACGAGACAATGATGGTGACTCTTATTCTTGGGACTAAACTCCATTCCAAATCCATTTCAGATCCATAAGCCCCTAACTTGGATGTGGACACTGCCTCAGACCTTCAGGCTCCATACTGGATCCTGGCCAACAACCCTAGGTCTCACGTGAAACTCCCAGCCCCCCACTCCAGGCAGGACCCCATCCCCTACTCTTGGCCAGGACCCCACCTGAGTTCAGTGTCCACTTGAGCCTGGAGGCAGAGGTCCGGAGCTGGTTGGCGGCCAGCGTGGTCTCCTGTAGGCGGGTGATGGTAAAGGCGGAGAACATGTCCTGTAGGGAGTAGATGGGTCCGGGTAAGTGCGGGTAAAGCAACTGGGTTTCCCGAGTCCCCCGCTCTCTTCCCTCTCTAGTCTCTTTTCCAATTCTGTCTTCCTCACCTGCAAGTCCAAGGTCACCGGGGAGCTCAGGTTGCGTCCTGAATCCTCCCCCAGGGCAAACTGGTGTTCCAAGCGCAGCAGCAGCATCTCCGGGCCCCAGCGGGCCAGTGTGAGCAGACGCACCGAGGGTGGTAGCTCCCTCCGCAGCCCCGAGTACTGGGAAGGGGGAAGGGGGATGTGACTGAGTCGGAAAGGGGCGGGAGGACTGAGGCAATGAGCGGATAAGGTGATCCTAAGCAGGCGGAGGGTCCCAAGATGAACGCCTCTGCCCGGAAGGGACAAAACTTCTGGCCTGAAACCCTGTGGTGTTAAGGTAACGTTGAAGGCTACTGTGAGGGGGAGAGGCGGGGCTGGCCAAGAGGAGGGGTGAGGCAGGACGGAACCTGCGGAGGGCAGGGGTGAGGGGTGAGGGGTGATGAGGCTTACAGGGTAATTGGCCTGGCTTTAGCAAGACTGGGCGGGCAAGTTGAGCAGACAGTTAAAGGGATGAGCTGGGACTATGCCCTGACACAGTTCAGGTGCGTTGGGACTAGGCAGGGACTACCCTGGGCATGGGGCTGAGTGGGACTCGTTATAGCCTCCCCAGGGCAAATTAGGGAAGGGATCCCCTGAGCCCAGGAGAACTCATACTCAACAATGCCCCCTGTAGACTTCATTCTGGTCTTCTCCTTCTGACCCCCTGCTGCCCCTCACCTGCAGGCGTGGAGCAGCCCCGAGGTTGTAGGGGACGCCACCACCGGGAGCCAGCACCACCTGAGGAGCCAGGACCACCTTCTCTGCCAGCAGCCGGTGCCCAGCGGCCGCAGTCTGAAAGGTGTCCAGCAGCACCAAGTGGCGCCCTCGCACCCACGCCCCTGACCCGGGCTCCGTCAGTGGCTCCCCTACTCCACGTTTGTCATCGTTCAGCAGCCTTCGGTGCACCTGGGAGAATGGCCAGGAGAGGGTGAGGGTCGTGAGTCTATCAGGTGTCCCTGGGCCATAAATTGAGTAAAGGCTTGTGAGAATGTTAAGAAAAATTAAAGGGTGGTGGGTAACAGATAAGGATGAAGGTGAGGATCTGATATGGAGACCCCAGCAGAGGAAGGATCCAACCTAGCAAGGGGACTAGGACAGAGGGAGGTAAGTACCTAATGCTGGACCCAGATAGGGCACACTGGGCGGGGGTGGAGGGGGGACTGGGTAGAGATCGGATAAAAGCTGTAGGAATGTTCACACTTAAGAATAGAGTTCTCAGCTTACTGGGGACCACAAGCAGAAAGCTGGGCCAGAAACAGCCTTCCGTATTCAGCAGGATGACTGGGGTGGGAGGACATTGGCTTGGATGGGGCGTTGACCTACTCACCATGAGCTCCAGGGAGCCATCTCTCACACTGCTGCCCCCCTGGGACCGGTCAGTCAGCACTGTCAGCTGCACTTGCCCATCCTGGCAGGTGAGGGGTGACAGTGAGAGACAGAGGTTCCAGCCAGCCCCAGACTCAGGCAGTTAGGAGATGATTTAGATAAAGGGTGGCTCCCACTCTGTAGAGGTGGGGAGAGGCAGGATTGGAGAGGTACCGTGATATAAATCCGGCTGTTCACTGGGTAGTAGTTTCCTGCCACCTCCTCCGTCTGGTTCAGGTCCCAGGTGGGTCGATAATTCCGCCTGCGGTTGGGTGTGATTTGGTCATGTTTGGGGTCTATTTCCCCTACTTCTCACTTTCCCTTCCCCCTCTCCCTCCCACACTTATGTGATCCGAATATGCTTCCACTGCCTCTGGGCCCCAGCACACCACGAGCCACCCTTCTATACCCTCAGTCAATCATACCTCCTTTCCAGGATTTCCCGGCCATTGCTGTCTGTGTAAAAGCGTTCATTTGTCTTTAGTGGTGTGTCAAAGCGGCTAATGACCTCCTTCCCCCAGGAATCGCTGTAATAGGTGGGATGTCAAGGTTATCAGTTTCACCTAAAACCCACTCTGTCCTTGCCTCCACACCCCAGTCCCAGCCTACACCACTCACATCACAGGTATTGGCCCCACTGTCCACTCCAACTCCAGATGCTGCTGTCCTGGGTACAGGCGAACCACCTGGGAACACCAGGCTGAGAAGTTTTGGTGCACCTCCTGCACCAAGTCTGTCTGTGGACATGGGGCATGAAGGGCCGGTGTCAGCTCACATCTGAGCAGAGGTGAGCCCTGCAAATGTCCCCTAACCCTGGCTTTGAAACCCATAAATGCCTTTTTCAGGGTCAACCCCACTAACAGCATGGAAACCCCACCCACCTTCTCCACCTGCCTAGGTGTGATGCACACATTTTCTATTTCAGTCACTGCCACATAATTCTCAATTATGGCATGCATGCTTTCTGTCCACCATTCCACCATGTCCCCTCCTTAGAACAGGATTCTAGCTTGGCACACAGCTAATTGGAATAAAGACTATATTGTCCAGTCTTGCCTAAGGATATCAGTAGCTGTGTGACCATGCTTTGCTCCCCCATGAAGAGTAACTGAAGTGGTGTGAATACTATTCCTTGACCCTTTCCCTCTGCCCCTGCCTCAGATGCAGATGTTATAGCTGGAGCTTTAGCAGCCATCTTGGACCATGAGCTAGAAGCTGAATGTTGAGGAAGGCAGAGCAATGAGAGAAAAAGGACCTGGGTGGCTGTGGGACCACCCCACCTTCCCTGGATGGCCCAGCCAGACTTTTTATTAGAAGGAAAGAATCTTCAGGCCAGACATGGTGGATCACCCCTGTAATCCTAGCACTCTGGGAGGCTGAGGCAGGTGGATCACTTGTGCTCAGGAGTTTGAGATCAGCCTGAGCAACAGCAAGACCGTGTCTCTACTAAAAATAGCAAAACTTGGCCCGGGCTCGGTGCCTGTGGCTCAATGGGCTAAGGCGCCAGCCACGTACACCTGAGGTGGTGGGTTCGAATCCGGCCCGGGCCCGCCAAACAACAATGATGGCTGCAACCAAAAAATGGCCGGGCATTGTGGCGGTTGCCTGTAGTCCCAGCTACTTGGGAGGTGGAGGCAGGAGACTCACTTGAGCCCAGGAATTGGAGGTTGCTGTGAGCTGTGATGCCACAGCACTCTATCCAGAGTGACAGCTTGAGGCTCTGTCTCTACAAAAAAAAGAAAGAAAAAAAAGAAAAACTTGGCTTGGCGCTTTTGGCTAAAGCGGCTAAGGCACCAGCCACATACACCTGAGCTGGCGTGTTCAAATCCAGCCCAGTCTCACCAAACAATGACGGCTGCAACAACAACAAAAAATAGCTGGGCGTTGTGGCAGGCGCCTGTAGTCCCAGCTACTTGGGAGGCTGAGGCAGGAGAATACACTTGAGCCCAGGAGTTGGAGGTTGCTGTGAGCTATGATGCCACGGCACTCTACCCAGGAACAGCTTGAGGATCTATCTCAAAAAAAATAAAAATAGAAACAGAAAAACTAGCTGGGCTTGGTGGCAGGCACCTGTAGTCCCAGGTACTTGGGAGGCTGAGGCAAGAGAATTGCTTGAGCCCAAGAGTTTGAGGTTGCTGTGAGCTATGATGCCACAGCACTCTACCAAGTGTGACAAAGTGAGACTCTGTCTCAAAAAAAAAAAAAAAAAGACTATATTATAATGAGGTCTACCTGGATTTTTTTTTTTTTTTTTTTTTTTTTTTTGTGGAGACAGAGTTCATTTTATCACCCTCAGTAGAGTGCCGTGGCATCACACAACTCCCAGCAACTCCAACTCCTGGGCTCAGGCGATTCCCTTGCCTCAGCCTTCTGAGTAGCTGGGACTACAGGCACCTGCCACAACGCCCGGCTATTTTTCTGTTTTACAGTTCAGCCGAGGCCAGGTTTGAACCCACCACCTTCCGTATATAGGGTTGGCGCCCTACTCAATGAGCCACAGGCACTGCCCTTTTTTTTTTTTTTTTTTTTTAATGGAAACAGGGTCTCACTTTGTCACCTGGGCTAGAATGCAGTGGCATCATCATAACTCACTGCAACTTCAAGCTCCTGGACTCAAGCAATCCTCCTGCTTCAGCCTCCCAAGTAGCTGGGACTACAGGAGTGCACCACCATACCCAGCTATGTTGTCCAGGTTGATCTCAAACTCCTGGCCTCACTCCTCCCACCTTGGCCTCCCAAAGTGTTGGGATTACAGGCAGAAGCCACCGAACCTGGCCCTTGGTGAACTTGTGAAGCAGCTACAATCGGCTCTCCCCATTCATGACCTAAGTAGGAACATGACACCCCCTACCCCCCGCCCAAATTTCCAGAGCTAAGTATAATCCTGACATCCACAGCAGATGTGAATGCCTTTGCATGTGTCTCCTCAGGAAAGACTCTTATACAGTCACTCATGAATATCAATGCTTGGGAGAACCCTCTAATATTCCTAAGACTCAAGTCTTACTTAGCTACCTTATCTGAAAGAGATGTCAATCCTCCCATCTCCACTCTGCGTTCAACCCCAAACTCTTGGGCTCCACACTCTCCCACCTCCCTTCCCCTGCCCCACCAACTGCCCACTTGTCATTTCTGGTCACGGACCTTCACCACACGGATCTTAGCCCAGCGTCTCACAGGCAGTGGCTGCGACTGGTTGGGTCTGAAGATGTAAGCACCTGAGACCTGGTCACTCAGGCTGTCACCCTTACTGGCGATGTACCTGAAGCCAGGGCAGATGAGAGTCTGATAAGGGGTCCAGGCCCCACACACCACCCACCTCCCCAGGCCTGGTGGTCCTCACTTACCAGAAAAAGGCCTGCTGAACAGGCAGTAGCAGTTTCTTGTCCAGGTTCTCAATCTGCATCAAGAGCCCCGTATTAGGGTGGAATGTTGCCCGGATGTACTGGGGAGTAAAGGATGAGCAGTTGTTGATGACCATTGCCTTAGTCCTCCATCCATCCCAAGGCTCAGGACTAAAGCTTGGAGTCACCCTTACCTCCGCCACTCTCACTCCTCACACTTGATCCTAGTAGCAAATCCCCAAAATTTTATGTTCAACCTTATTCTCAATCTTCCCACTTTGTGGCCTTCCAGGACTAGTGCAGACAACCCCTTCTAGTTTCCAACGTTTCCATGCAGGTCCCCCACAGTCTGTTCCCCACAACAGCCAGAGCAAACTTGGGTATCTGATCCAGGAACCACAAAGTCATGAGACTTTTAGGATCCACAGGAATGTTTTGACTTCTTTTAGAACTTCTTTGGAATATAATAATGAATATATTAGAATATATTCATGCCTATACTCATACCACTTTGGGAGGCCAAGGTGGCTGGATCACTTGAGCTCAGGAGTTGGAGACCAGCCTAAGTAAAAATTGAGACCCTCATCTCTACTAAAAACAGAAAAACTAGATGGGCATTGTGGTGAGCACCTATAGTCCAGCTACTCAGGAGGTTGAGGTAAGGGGATTGCCTGAGCCCAAGAGTTTGGGGTTGCTATGAGTTAGGATGCCACACTCTACCCTGAGACTCTGTCTCTAAAACAAACAAACAAATAGACAAAAAAATCCAGGTAGGGCAGTGCCTGTGCCTCATCAAGTAGGGTGCCAGCCCCATATACTGAAGGTGGCAGGTTCAAACCCGGCCTCGGCCAAACTGCAAAACAGAAAAATAGCCAGGCGAGGTGACAGGCGCCTGTAGTCCCAGCTACTAGGGAGGCTGAGGCAAGAGAATTGCCTAAGCCCAGGAGATGGAGGTTGCTGTGAGCTGTGTGATGCCACGGCACTCTACCAAGGACGATAAAGTGAGACTCTGTCTCTAAAAAAAAAAAAACAAAAGAAAACAAAAACGAACGTGCAGTGAGTGACAAAGGTTCTTTTTTTTTTTTTTTTTTTTTTGAGACAGAGCCTCAAGCTGTCACCCTGGATAGAGTGCTGTGACATCACAGCTCACAGCAACCTTCAATGCCGGGGCTCAAGCGAGTCTCCTGCCTCTGCCTCCCAAGTAGCTGGGACTACAGGCACCCACCACAACGCCCAGCCATTTTTTGGTTGCAGCCGTCATTGTTGTTTGGCAGGCCGGGCTGGATTCGAACCCGCCAGCTCAGGTGTACGTGGCTGGCACCTTAGCCCGCTGAGCCACAGGCGCCGAGCTGACAAAGGTTCTTTTACATCTGTTCTTCGGTGATTTCTTTCCTAAGGAAGGCCTTTTGGTGTTTTTTTTCCCCTAAAGTAACAGGCCTTCTTTTCTATGCTAAGGCCAGAACATAGCTTCATGACCCACAAATGGCACTCTTCTTCAGCCTTTTGCTGGGATTTTATTGCCTTGCAAGATTTTTCCATGGCTTTGTTTGCTGTGCTGTTCAGCTTTGCTGGGGCAATTTGTTGGTTGAATATTTCATTTTAGGCTTCACTTTTCAGGCTCCCTGTGATCTTGTTTCAATTTCTTCTCTGAAAAGCTGAAACTCTTTTTTTTCTTTGAGACAGTCTCACTTGGTCACTCTTGGTAGAGTGCCATGGAGTCATAGCTCACAGCAACCTCAAATTCTTGGGCTCAAGCCATTCTCTTGCCTCAGCCTCCTGAGCACCTGGGACTACAGGTGCACACCACAACACCCAGCTATTATTTAGAGACAAGTAGAAGACCTCTGGCTGCATTTCAACAACAAGGAGAACTCTGGGGAGCTCCATAAGTGTGAAAAACCATTCTCTCACTCTGGCTCAGGCTGGTCTTGAACCTGTGAGCTCAGGCAATCCACTCGCCTCGGCCTACCAAGTACTGGAATTACAGGCGTGAGCCTCCCTGCCCAGCCCCCAAAAGCTGAAACTCTAAACTTCTTTCCTTTTTCATAGTAGACGTGACCGAAAAGATAAAAGTGCTAGGGCCCAGGATGGTTTCAATAAAGCCCCAACCTGCCAGTGGCTCTTTTGCTGTACAAGTTTTCCTATCAGTCCTCAAGGTCCCTCAAAGTCTGACCTGTCGCCTCCCTTATCCTGTCCACAGTTCTGGGTTCCTTGTGGTTCCTTGTGGTTCCTCAAACACTGCACACCATCCTGCCTGAGGGCTTCTGTGTGTGCTGTTCTCTGCCTACCTGCCTACCTGAATTCCTCTTCCCAAGTAACCACACAGCTCTCTCCCTCAGGTCTCACCTTAAATGTCACCTTCTCAATAAGGCATTCCCTGACAACCCCTCTAAAATTGCAAACCAACACCTGCCATCAGCTCCAATCTATCTATCAAGTGTCATCCATTGGCTTGGCGCCTGTGGCTCAACCGGCTAAGGCGCCAGCCACGTACACCTGAGCTGGTGGGTTCGAATCCAGCCCGGGCCCGCCAAACAACAATGGTGGCTGCAACCAAAAAATGGCCGGGCGTCGTGGCGGGCGCCTGTAGTCCCACTTGGGAGGTGGAGGCAAGAGACTCGCTTGAGCCCAGGAATTGGAGGTTGCTGTGAGCTGTGATGCCACAGCACTCTATCCAGGGTGACAGCTTGAGGCTCTGTCTCAAAAAAAAAAAAAAAAAGTTTCATCCATCATCACAGTGG
>CAUYRH010013267.1:0-35258 GCA_963574655.1 Perodicticus potto | reverse complement strand
CAAACTCTTGCACATTGAACATAACGTAAGAGGATTTTGTATAATTAGGAAAAATGAAAAAGAATAGAACTTGACTTTTCACCTGATGCAGTTAAAATTAAGACCAATACACATTCTAAAGATGTTCCTAAAAATTAAAATACTGATCTGTGTATCCTATGAAAAGCAATCTTTTAAAAGAAATATTTTCATAATTAGAATATACTTTGATTAAAAAGGGGACAGATATTTCTTATTCACAATGAAAATCCCATATAGACATACATGAAAATAATGGCCTGATTGAATTTCAGCAGAAGTAACTATTTATTTTATCTATTTATAATCAAAACTTTTGTTTCATTTGAAGTTGTGTGTTAAAGTTCCATTTTTGAGTTATGAGACAAGGATTTTATAACTATTTGAATTTTTTACAGTAAAAATAATATAGGGTATAGTCACTTTTGATGAAAAATTACCTCACATTTGTTTTTCTCAGTATTAAGGCTGTTTATTTAGTTAGAAAGATGTTTTTTTCTGCCTTGAGGTAGATATTTTGCTATATGGGTATTTATGGTCTATAACTATATTTAAATGTATGTACACATGAAAATTGGTATGTTGTCACTATAAAACTATTAAAAGTTATCACCATGCAAAAAAAAAAAAAAATTTTAAGGCTTTTTAATTCTGTGAAAACAAAAAGTAGAAACCTAATAAACACATGTATATGTAAAAATAAAAATAATAATTAAAAGAAAAAGTTCCCTTTCTTGCTCTAAATAATTTTTTTTGGGGGGGGCCCCCTTTCTTGCCTTCAGTATCCAATAAACTCATTATTTATCCATTTAATTGTATCATTGCTTTTTCCAACAATTTCACTCTTTCCTAAAACAAGAAAAAGTTAGTTTTAAAAAAAAAGGTATCCTTTACTCACCATTATCTGGCCCTTGAAATTTCATGGAATAAAGCTTAACAGGTTGATTGAATGCCACAGTAATAAGCAGCTGTGGAGAAAATAGTTTCATTTTAAAATGGCTCTTGAATACCTCAATACACAAACCACCAAAGTAGAATTAGAATAAGAGGCAAAAAAAAAAAAATCTAATCCATGCAACAAAGTCAATGTGATATGGAAAATAAGTAAGTTCAAAGTACTTCTTAGATTGACATTGAAGAAATACCACCATCAATTATTTATAGAAGGGGAAGGCAAAAAAAAACCTATGGTATTTTGACCTATAAAATGGTAAGCAATCTGCTTTCCAACAAATTCAACAAAATTCCCCAATTAAAATTTAAACCATATATTATAGCCAGTTTAACATTTTCTAGCATGGTTTGTCAAACATCTAGTTAGCCACATCATTCAACAAATTTGGAAGCAATGCACAGGTTATGCAGAGAGCTTTGCCCTCAAATAACTCTGATCTAAAACTCAAAAGAATTGGGAGACTCTTAACCTCCAAAACTTCATCCCACACTTACTTGACTAATTAAATCTGGAAGGCCACAAAAGGGAACTGCGATATGAAACTGTTAGAATGCCTGTCTTTCAGAAACTGAGTTCTTCGTTCAATCGTCTTTCCAGACAAAACTGAATTTGTGGTAAGTCCCTATACACCTACCCTGGGAAGACTCCCTGACAGGCAAATGTTGGGAAGGCTGTATCCAGTCCTGCTGACATGCATCTAAAATTATTTTAAGCCCCATTTACAAGAAACACAATGTGAATGATACTTTCAAAGCTGTACAATAAGCTGGCTCTGGTAAGAGCAAAGAAAGGATTTGGATTTATGATTTCAGAATAATAGTGTGGTCTGTCTGCCTAAGGAAATAACTACACTATTTTCTTTGGTTACACCAATGCTCATTATACTTGATCCATAATAGTGTGTGAAAAATAACAGTATGATGTGTGGGGAACTGAACCACAAGCAAAGAGCTGGGGAACTGAACCACAAGCAAAGAGCTGGAGACTTGAAAGCTAAAAACAGATCAAGTCAGCCCTCTTCCTAAAGCCCATGAAGAATCAGTTCACTCTTTTAAGAAAAGAAACATTCAAATTTATATGTTAGAAAAATAACTTTTGTGACCATGTAGAAGATGAACCAAAACAGGGGCAAACTAGAGATAATGAAATAGAAAGTAAATTAAGGATAATTATAGCCAAGACTGAAGATAAAATGGCTTAATTAAGAAGCTAACTCCCTATGTCCTCTGTGACATTGGCAATGCAGGGAAACATCAGAAATACAATACTGTACAGGTTTATGACTGGTAGCAAGGAGTTCGCCACACAGGGAATGCTCACCTAATTAGTCTCTATTTCTCAGACACAAACTTACTTGGCAGGGAAAAAAGTATGGAAAGCAGACCAAGGGTGAACAAAAGGATCAAACAGCAGTAACAGCTCAACTCAGCAGGGGGCCCAATCCAAGAGTTCTGCTATTTTCCTTAGTGCACTTGGCAGCACACACAGAAGAGAGAAGAGAAGAGTCAAACTGAAGGCTACGAAAAGGAATGGAAAGGCAACACCTATGGCTCAGAGGGTAGGGCAACAGCCCCATATACCGAGGTTGGTGGGTTCAAACCCAGCCCCAGCCAAATTGCAACAACAACAAAAAAATAGCTGGGTATCGTGGCAGGCGCCTGTAGTCCCAGCTACTCGGGAGTCTGAGGCAAGAAAATTGCCTAAGCCCAGGAGTTGGAGGTTGCTGTGAGCTGTGTGAAGCCACGGCTCTACTAAGGGCAATAAAGTGAGGCTCTGTCTCTACAAAAAAAAAAAAAGAAAGAAAGGAAAGGAAGAAGTGATCATCTGGGAATGAGAGAGATAGGTTTAGAGATGGAACAAGAAGAAACAAGAGCAGGCATAAACAGTGATTATCCCTACAGGCTTCAGTTTAAGTATTCAATTACCTGTTCATCACAGTCAGATTCCAAGAAGGTCATGTCTTTTCGTAAACAGTTGTCAAATCCATGCTCATCGCTTTCATTAAGACATTCACAACCAGCTTTGTTAATAAAAGGCATTAAATCCATCTAAAGAAAATTAAATCAAGATTTCAGGCAAAGCACTTGAAATTAGTATAAAAATGTAATAAAAATTTAATTATGTAATCCTCTCTAAGCAACTTTAAAGACTTCTCTTTTAAAATAATTCCTAAAACTTTTATTATAGTCCTTTTTTTTTTTTCCTGTAGAGACAGAGTCTCACTTTGTCACCCTGGGTAGAGTGCCGTGGCGTCACACAGCTCACAGCAACCTCTAACTCCTGGGCTTTAGGCAATTCTCTTGGCTCAGCCTCCCGAGTAGCTGGGACTACAGGCGCCCGCCATGACACCCGGCTATTTTTTGTTATAGTTTGGCTGGGGCTGGGGCTGGGGCTGGGTTTGAACCCAGTACTCTCAGTATATGGGGCCAGGGCCCTACCCACTGAGCCACAGGCGCCACCCTATTATAGTCTTTTTTTTTTGATTTTCTGACTGAGATCTACTACTGATTATTAAAGCCAAATCTAATCTTGGCCTACTTGATAAAATTGTAAAATGTGGACATATATACTTTTATAGCAGTGTTTTACAACAGGAAATATGCAAATTAAAATAACTTTTAACCATGAAGAGGTTAAAGGTGAGTAGCAAGTAAGGACTTAAAATGTTTCATTATGAGAGCTCAAACATACACAAACAGAACAATCTAGTGAAAGCCACGTACCTGCCACCCCCAACTACAGTCAACTTAGTCACTCTTATTTTACTTTACCCCCCTGCACTATATCCTAACCCACCTCCTGAATACTTTGAAGTAAATCTTAGACAGCTTTTATTTTATTCACAAACATATCAGTGTGAGTTTCTAAGATCGAAGAACATTCTTTTAAAAACACATTTTCAGTATTACCAAAATTAAGAGTAATACCTGAATACCATTAAATATCAGCACCCCAATTTCCTCAACTGCCTTATGTTTTAGAGTTAAATTATCAGACTCAGAATAAAGATCCAAAAAGCATAGAAGTATATATAGAAGTAATACATCTCTTAAATCTCTTTTAATCTATAGTCATTCAGCTTATCCACTTCCTAATACTCAGACTGATCCTTCCATATGTCCCATAGTGCTAGTGGTCATACTCTTGTCTTGTTTCTAACTTTAGTAGGAATGCCTATAGTGGTCCCTATTGCGATTTAATTGAGAGTGGTGCCCAGAGCTCAGTGAGTAGGGCACCAGCAACATGCACCAAGGCTGGTGGGTTCGAGCTGGCCTGGGCCTGCAAAACAATGACAACTGCAACAAAAAAAATTAAAAATAGCCAGGCATTGTGGCGTGTGCCTGTGGTCCCAGCTACTTGGGAGGCTGAGGTAGGAGAATCGCCTAAGCCCAAGAGTTAAAGGTTGCTGTAAGCTGTGATGCCACAGCACTCTACTGAGGGCAGACTCTGTCTCTTAAAAAAAAAAAAGATTCAATTGAATGCTTTATGAATAAATGGGTGCTAAATTTTGTCAAATAACATTTCTGCATATTTAGAGATCATGAAGAGCTTTTGGGTGTTAAAAAATAATGACTCAGGGCAGTGCCTATGGCTCAGTGGGTAGGGCGCCGGCCCCATATATCAAGGGTGGTGGGTTGAAACCCGGCCCCAGCCAAACTGCAACAAAAAATATAGCAGGGTGTTGTGGCGGGCACCTACAGTCCCAGCTACAGAGGTTGCTATAAGCTGTGATGCCATGGCACTCTACCAAGGGGAATAAAGTGAGACTCTGTCTCTAAAGAAAAAAAAAATAATCATAAGGACTCAAACTCTTCTAAGAAATCCACAATTTTATGAAAAATTGTCAATATATTTCTGCAGTGCTGATATTTAAGTTACTTAAGGTAAATGTTTTCAATAACTCTTACTCCCATCAGGCTTCTATTTCATATTCTAAGAATGGTGATTTTCGGGGGGAAGACATTACCAGTTTTAAATATTTCATAATGCTATAAGACGTAAATAAATCAAAACTTCAATGTCTTGATGAATACCACATGGAAAAAGTGAAAAAAAATTTTTTTTTGAACCGGAGTCTTAAGCTTTCACCCTGGGTAGAGTGCTGTGGTGCGGCATCACAGCTTATAGCAACCTCCAACTCCTGGGCTCCAGTGATCCTCTTGCCTTAGTTTTTCTATGTTTTAGCAGAGATGGGGGTCTCACTTTTTGCTCAGGCTGGTCTTAAGCTCCTAGCACTAGCCTCCGCCACCCAGAATGCTAGGATTACAAGCATAAGCCACCACATCTGGCCGTGAAAATGTTTCTATAATAGCTTTTCATATTTTATCCATAACATTTGCATGGAAGCTTCATTTTTACTTCTTAAAACTTGACATTGTCCTGCTTGATTCCTACCTAAGGCCAAAACGCTGATATCACGCTTAGATGATATACAAAGAAGTCCCTATAGCTAAGCAGCCAGTAACCTGCTCATAACACAATTTCATGCAAATGCCCTTAGTAATAAAGGAAAAACATACAAAGATGTAAACACACAGTTTACATGTTAAATGATTGTCACAATTTTCCAAAAGGGGGGAAATCATACCCCTGACTTAAACCACATGTCCATTCTTTCTTTCTTTTTTTTTTTTTTTGAGACAGAGCCTCAAGCTGTTGTGCTGGATAGAGTGCTGTGGCATCACAGCTCACAGCAACCTCCAATTCCTGGGCTCAAGCGAGTCTCCTGTCTCCGCCTCCCAAGTAGCTGGGATTACAGGCACCCGCCACAGCGCCTGGCCATTTTTTGGTTGCAGCCACCATTGTTGTTTGGCGAGCCCGGGCTGGATTCGAACCCGCCAGCTCAGGTGTATGTGGCTGGCGCCTTAGCCCGTTGAGCCACAGGCGCCAAGCCCGTTCTTTCTAATTGCATATTACAACTTCTAATTACAGGTCTATTTTAAACAAACACCAATTGTACTCCTCTAACTTAAAATAATTACTTCCAGTATCACATTACAACACTTTTTGACACCCCACCTCCTATACACAAAAAGAATTTCCTATATTAACTGCACTACAGTTTCTCCTTATTCAGCATGAATTTAAAGGACTTGCAGAAAGGACTGGTAGTCCCAGGACACAGATCTGCTTTCAGATGCTTGATACATGTTGTTTAATGTATCAGCTTTAATGTGAAGTAGTATGGTATGTTTAAAAAATTTATGCTTTGATCCACCAGTGCAGTAACATTATAACCAGAAACATTAAGAAATATTACTATGTATATTTTAGTATGTAGGATAAACAAATCTGCTACTATGAAATATCACTTCTGAATTTTGCTTCCTTCCAGAATAGCTCTCAGATGGTGAAGAAGCTGCATTATATGGGTGGCGCCTGAGGCTCAAAGGAGTAGGGCGCTAGCCCCATATACTGGAGGTGGCGGGTTCAAACCTAGCCCTGGCCAAAAAAAAAAAAAAAACAAAACAAAAACCACTGCATTATAACTACCCGAACTATGTTGTTGTTTTCAAACCCTTTTAGTTCCTAAATCTTCAGGTTAGTATTTGAAATGGTATAACTTACTCTTATTAACTTAGGTTTATAATGATAACTTACCCTTTTAACTTAGGTTAACACACGTCACACTAAATCACATTTGCTTCTAAAACAAAATCAATAATTAGACTTTTTCTTAATAGAGGACCATGAAAGAGGGGATACATTTAAAAGGGAGGTCAGTATGTAAAGGTCATAACTAAAATTTACAAGTCAAACTGGACACAGTGGCTCACGCCTGTAATTCCAGCACTTCGTGAGGCTGAGGTGGAAGATGTCTTGAGGCCAGGAGTTTGAGATCAGCGTAGCCAGAAACAAAGCAAGACCCCATCTCTACAAAAATTAAAAAAAAAAAAAAACTGGCACAGTACACAGCCTACTGAGACAACATCGCTTGAGCCCAGGAGTCCAAGGCTGCAGTGAGCTATGATTTTGCCGCTGCATTCCTGCCTGAGCAAACAGAGCGAGACACAAAAATAAATAAATATTTAAAAATTAAATAAAATGTGCAAGTCATTTACATAACTATCAAAAAGTGAAAAACTTTTCTAATGCACATTTCTTTACTTTTTATGAAAAAATACAAAAGAAGAATTTAAAAATGGCTATTAAAATAATTCAGAAAATAGATAAATAAGCAATGGCTAGCAAAATTAGGAAAAATTGAGAAAAAAGTTTATGATGTTATGATTATAAACAGACACATAGAAAAGACTCAATAATCAACTAATAAATTTAGATCAAAAGTTCTTACATGAAAGCATTGTGAATTAATAAGAGATAAAACATAGTCAATTTCACTTTAACCAGATAATGACCAACGTGAGATACTCTATCATGATGCTACTTTTCAGTCCACATACATAGCCTTTTGGAATATCTGTGTCCTCATTGCTTCCAGGGTCGTTTTCTAAGTGCTGCTTGATTTTTTCTTCTAATCCCACAGCATCTGCTCCTTGATACTGATCAATTCTTACTTTGTTCCGGAAAAACAAAAATGTTGGTGTTGCTGATATATTATTGGTGGCAGCTGTTCCCTAGAATTGGCAAGTTAGACAGTATTATGAATTAAATCTTAAACCACTCTGAACATTCATTCAACATTTTTATAAGTATGAACTAAAAACATGTAAAATAATATATTCTGAATTGTTATTTAAGAGAAAGCAGGCCTATTCCTAACAGAGTTCCTATTGAGGCATAGATATATTACCTTTATACCCACAATGAAGAATAGCCCCTACATTTTTACCAGTTTTACTGGTAGATACTTCATCTGGTCTAACAATTGGCTTTCAATACAGAAACTGTACTTTATACCACACAGCTCTCTCACACTTAGAGTATTTTCAGGACTTTTCTTTTAAGAGACAGTTTCACTTTTTCACCCTCGTAGAGTGCTGTGGCGTCACTGCTCACAGCAACCTCCAGCTCTTGGGCTTAGGTGAAGGGTACTAATAAGTCAACACCAACCATTGCAGTTAGAATAAAGAATAGATCTAAAAAGCAGTAGTGGCGGCACCTGTGGCTCAATGAGTAGGGCACAAGCCCCATATACCGAGGGTGTTGGGTTCAACTGGGCCCCCGTCAAACTAAAACAAAAAAATAGCCAGGTTCTGTGGCGGGCACCTGTAGTACCAGCTACTCGGGAGGCTGAGGCAAGAGAATCACCTAAGCCCGAGAGCTGGAGGTTGCTGTGAGCAGTGACACCACAGCACTCTACGAGGGTGAAAAAGTGAAACTCTGTCTCTTAAAAAAAAAGCAGTAGCCAGGGCGGTGCCTGTAGCTCAGTGGGCAGGGCGCCGGCCCCATATACCAAGAGTGGCAGGTTCAAACCAGGCCCCAGACAAACTGCAACAACAAAAAAAAATAGCCAGGCTTTGTGGCAGGTGCCTGTAGTCCCAGCTACTCAGGAGGCTGAGGCAAGGGAATGGCCTAAGCCCAAGAGTTGGAGGTTGCTGTGAGCTGTGTGAGCCACAGCACTCTACTGTGGACAATAAAGTGAAACTCTGTCTCTACAAAAAAAAAGCAGTAGCCAGTCTGCCTATGAAAAGGAGGTAATGTCTCCTGTACTGCAAACATCATTCAATTTTTACTCTTACAGAAGTAATATCTGGTCACCCATCAAGCACACTGCAAGAGCTATCTGTGTAAATTCTGCCTTATCTCCCGAATTTTATCAGACTAATGAATAGAAATTACCTAATAACCTAATAATTGAGTATTCTGGTTTAAACTTTTCATAACAAATATAAAGGAAACAGTCAAGTAAAAGTGTCACCTTACATATTCAAATACTATGAAAAGGCACCATTTTCTTGTTTAAAGAAAAAGAACATAAAGATAACATAGGAATGTCTTCTCTAGGCCTCATAAGTGAAAAAACTATGACTGACCTTTCAGAAAAATGCTGTCCACAAGAAATATAACGTAAGACACATGTGAGCTACATATGCACGTGGTGGCTCACCCCTGTCATCCCAGCACTTTGGGAGGTTAATGCAAGAGGACTACTTGAGCTTAGGAGATTGAGACCTCCATCTCTACAAAATATAAAAAAAATTAGCCAGTGTGGTGGTACATCCATACTAGTCCCAGCTACTTGGAAGCTGAGGCAGAAGGACCGCCTAAGCCCAGGAGTTTGAGGGTCCAGTGAGCTATATGATGATGCCACTGCATTTTAACTCAGGCAACAAAGCAACATACTATTTCACCAAAAAACAAACAATAAAAAAAAAAAACTTTTCTGGTATTCATAATAAAAAAGTAGAAAGAAACAAGTAAAATCAATTTTAGTAGTACTAGTAAACCTAATAAATGCATTTTCAACATAATGAACATAAAAAGATAATGTTATACTTTACATTCTTTTATCCTTAATATCCGATGTGCATTTTATACTTTCAACACAACTCAATTTCGATTTACAGTGTACCAGATGGCAAGGCTCCAGAAAAAAGCATTTTCAGATTAGAGATAGCGAGTATTTAAAATACAGACTGTGTGATGCAGTCCAATAATGTGACATAAGTACTGAAATTTATGTCAAATTCTCAAACTAATAACAAACTACATAATATTTTAAAATTTTTTCCACATTCAGAAATGTAACAAAGATCACATTTCTACATATGCAAATACAAAACTGTCACTCATATAACATTCCAACTAATCAGGGCTATTTATTGACAATAGTATGGCTAATCAACATTTTAAATTTTTAGATGAGTGTGAGGCTTTGGAGGTACCAACTGATCAATTCAAATCACACTATCCCCAGAATTCCTTCCCATGGCTTTATCATCAGCCTATGCCACGGTAACAGAAGATATAATTCTAGATTTGCAAAGATAAAGGAAGTAAAATATAGAACCAAGTGACCCATTATTTTAATGACATATGAGTTTTACTTCAGAAGGATAGTAGGTAATACAAACCTGAAGCAATTAATAATGTGCTACCCTTCTTAACTAATGCAGCCATAATGACATCTGTAAAATCATGTCAACATAACATCTTCCTATCTTCAAAGGAATAAGTACTATGTGCATAAAGAGATAAATGAAGGACATTAATGTTGGATTTCAAATTGATTTGGAAGTAAGTTAAAAAGAAAAAAAAGACTCTTCTTCCTTACCTGACACTGATGTACATCTACTTCCAAGAAAACAGCCTGTGGATATTTATTACTCATAGAACTGAATGCTGGGGCAATCCTCAAACATGGTCCACACCTGTGAGAAAGACAAAAGCAACATTACAATAACACCAAAGACTGTGCTAATTTATACTCTAAAACACTTTTCATTTAAAACATAAAATAAAACAAACACTGATATTTCTGGCTTTTATGTATACTGGGTTATTTAAATCCACTGTACCAATACCGTATTGCCTTAATAAGAAAAGATCCTATATTAACTATTCATGTCTAATCGTGTTAAGTCTTCCAGCCTTGTTCTCAGTGAGAGAAATTATAGAAAACCTAAACAAATGGTAGGAATATATTATGCTTATGAAGTGGAAAACTCAAAGTGTTGCCAAGATATCAATTCTCCTTAATTTGATCTTTAGAGTGCATATAAAATCCCAGCAGGTTTTCTTATACAAAGTAACAAATTTAAACGCCTATAATTCCAGCACTCTGGGAAGCCAAGGTGGGTGGATCACCTGAGCTCATGAGTTCCAGACCAGCCTAAGGAAAAAGAGCAAGACCCCAATCTCTTTAAAAAAAAAAAAAAAATCCAGGCGTTATGGTGGGCACCTATAGTCCCAGCTACTCAGGAGGCTGAGGCAAGAGAGCTTGAGTTTGCTGTGAGCTATGATGACACACAGCATTCTACAGGTGGCAAGAAAGTAAGACTCTGTCTCCAGAAAAACAAAGTAACATATTTAAATTTATAAGTAAATACCAAGGAGAGCTCCAGCCATTTTAAGGATCAAAGCTACAAAAAATACATTACCAGATATTAAGAGCTATAACAAATCTTTATTAATTAGGAGTACACAGTACGGGTACAAAGATAAACTGACTAATGTAAAAAGAACAGCCCAGAAACAGATTCATCCCACATATTGCACCCTGATTTATGAAAACCTTGACACAGCAGTACAATGGGGAAAGGACAGTCATTTCAATAACTAGTGTTAGATCAAATGGATGGTCATATAGGAGAAAGAATGAATCTTGACCTCTACCTCACACTATACAAAAAAAAAAAATTCCAGGTGGACTATAGAACTAAATGTAAGAGATGAAATAATAAGCGTGTTAGGAAAAGATACAAAAGACACTTTCAAAACCTTAATCTAAGCAAAGATTTATTAAACAGAATACAAAAAGCACTAAACTAAATGAACAAATTAGCATACTGAATATATTTTATGACCTAGAAAAAGTTAAGACATTTTATTTGTTAAATGATGCCTCTAAGACAGTAGGGAAAATATTTACAAAACATATCAAAGAGGCTCAGTGCCTGTGGCTCAAGAGGCTAAGGCACCAGCCACATACACCTGAGCTGATGGGTTCGAATCCAGGGCCTGCCAAACAACAATGACAGCTGCAACCAAAAAACAGCCAGGTGTTGTGGCAGGCACCTGTAGTGCCAGCTACTTGGGAGGCGGGGGCAGGAGAATCGCTTGAGCCCAGGAGTTGGAGATTGCTATGAGCTGTGATGCCACAGCACTCTTGCCAGGGCAACGGCTTGAGGCTATATCTCAAAAAAAAAAAAAAAAATTCAAAGAATGTATACTTTTATTTATTTCTTTTCTTTTTTTTTTTTTTGAGACAGAGCCTCAAGCTGTCACCCTGGATAGAGTGCTGTGGTATCACAGCTCACAGCAACCTCCAATTCTCGGGCTCAAGCGAGTTTCCTACCTCCACCTCCCAAGTAGCTGGGACCACAGGCGCCCACAACGCCTGGCCATTTTATTTTTGGTTGCAGCTGTCACTGTTGTTTGGCGGGCCCGGGCTGGATTCGAACCCGCCAGCTCAGGTGTACGTGGCTGGCGCCTTAGCCTGTTGAGCCACAGGCACCAAGACTACAATGTGTACTTTTAATGTGTAAAGAATTCCTAGAAACTAATAATTAAGACTGAGACCCAGAAGAAAAATGGATAAACTCTTGAATAAGTACTTGACAAACTCGGTTATTCAGTCAGTAAATAGTTAAAGACTTTAGAAAAGGCATTCTACTTCATTAGTCAGTAAGGAAACCAGGGAAATGCAAATTAAAACAAACTCCACCGAAATAGCTAAAACAGGAATGGAGTATTGTTCAGAAGGTGGAACAACTGAACTTTCATATACTATTAGGCACAGTGCACACTGATGCAACCATTGTTTTGGGGGCGGGGGGGGAAATATTATTTGCAGTAATAGTTCTAGTAGTCAAAAACAAGAAACTAACCAAGGCTCGGTACCTGTAGCTCAAGGGGCTAAGGAGCCAGCCACATACACCAGAGCTGGCTGATTCAAATCCAGCCCAGGGCTACCAAACAACAATGATAACTACAACCAAAAAATAGCTGGGCATTGTGGTAGGCGCCTGTAGTCCCAGCTACTTGGAAGGCTGAGGCAAGAGAATCACTTGAGCTGGGGAGTTGGAGGTTGCTGTGAACTGTGATTCCAGGGCACTTTACCCAGGGCAACAGCTTGAGGCTCTGTCTCAAAAAAAAGAAAGAAACTAACCAAATTCTTAACAATACTATGGGTAAATTAATTATGGTTATTCACATAGTAATATGTAAGACAAGGAAGTTCTGGCCAGGTACAGTGGCTCACACCTGTAATCCTAGCACTCTGGGGGGCTGAGGTGGGTGGATCATTTGAGCTCCCGAGTTTGAGACCAGCTTGAGCCAGAGTAACACCTCATTTCTAAAAACAGCTGGGCATTGTGGCAGGCGCCTGTAGTCCTAGCTACTTGGGAGGCTTAGGCAAGAGAATCACTTGAGCCCAAGAGTTTGAGGTTTTTGTGAACTATGATGCCACAGCACTCTACCAAGGATGACAAAGTGATACTGTCTCAAAAAAAAAGACAAGGAAGTTCAATGTAACATGTTTGTAATGGTAAAAAGGGAAATAATCTACATGGCAATCAATGTAAAAATACAATAGGACTTTCATAGATGACCACCTCCCTACACTGACCACCTCAATTAGACCTAATTTTCATAGACTGGACGTGCAACACACGTATGTATCAATACAGAAGGCCTAGTTCCTTAAGTTGACCACCTCTGTATGTCAACCAGTTTATTACAGGCCGTTGGGTGGTCAATTTACAGAGGCTCTATTATAGCTTAAAAAGTTACAACACATCCTCACCAGTGGATAATTTGTAGTGTTTGGAGGGGAAGTCTCCAGATAAAATGTGATCAGAAAAATTATGTATGGGTATATACGGTAGAACCATCTTGGAGCTAAACAGACTAAAACTACAATTTGCAAATAACTGTTTTCTTTCCAGATATAACCTTATCTAGGTCCTTTGTATAATTTTAGTTAACCAATGTAATTTGGAACTTTAGTCAAAAGTCAAAATAAGTCACTAAGCAAAGAAGCACCAATATATACAGCAGCATACTTTCACAACACAATCATTTCAATGAAAGGATACATTTTAGCTGAGATAAACAAGGCACCTGATTTCTCTGTATAAAATGAGGACTAGATTCTCCAAGGACCTTTCCCAGCTCAAAATATTATGCACCTAATATGCTTGAATTTTGAATTGAACTTTATTGATTAGCAGCCCTTAGCACAATACAGGATTTTTGATCTTGTTGTAAAACAGTCCAAAGATCACCTAGTTCAGAAGTTTAGGAATGAAGAAATCTACTCTGAAACCTTTTCTTTGGCTAAAAGTTTATCTTTTCAGCCCAATATACAAAGCAGATAAATAAAGAGAAATTTTGAGCTTTTTGAGAGAAAGTGAATAGAGCAGGAAAACCCCAAGCTTTCTACAAGGCACATAAAGAACCAAACCAACAGAACTAAAACTTTGAAACGGATGTAACCTAACACAATTACCTGATAAAAAAGAACAGGGAAGTTTAAATAACATACCCAAGATCAAAAACCCTATTAGTTGTTAAACTAGAACAGTCGATCCTGAATCCAACTTTTAAGCTTTCATTGAAAGCACTACATTAGGTCCTTATTAATGATTAAGAATTTCCTTCATAGTCATAATATAAATTCTATTTCATGAACTTGCTAACTGTTCTTACCTGTTTGCCACAGCAGCCAGTGTTCTACCTTAAGCAGTAACTTGTATAAATGAATACAGCTGGTAAATGGATAAAGAAAATGCATTTTCTAAAGCCATAGTTAAAAGCTCTCCTGCCCCCCCGCCCCACACCAAAGGCCACAACTGTTTTTTTTTTTTTTTTTTGAGACAGAGTATCACTTTGTTGCCCTGGGTAGAATGTTATGGTGTCATAGTTCCCAGCAACCTCCAACTCTTGGGCTAAAGTGATCCTCCTGCCTCAATTTTCATTTTAAGTAGAGACAGGGTCTCGCTCTTGCTCAGGCTGGTCTTGTACTCCTGGGCTCAAGTAATCCACCCACCTCGGCCTCCCAGAGTGCTAGGATTTCAGGTGTGAGCCACACGGCCCAGCAGGGTATGACTTTAAAATAAGCAACTTCAGTAGTTCGTTTCTCCAGCAGCCAGGAAGACATACCTACCAAAGGCAATACCAGAGTTTCCAAAGCTTTAATTAAACTTCAAATGTCTTCTGGAGCATTTGTTGTATCGCTGGGGGTTGCAGCTCTGTATAAGTTTACCATAGCTGAACCAAAATATTTCTGCAGATTTCTACAGAAATTATGATTTCATGAAAGATTTTGAGGAGATGAGGAAGACTAGTATCTTTCAAATTGCCAAGTGATTTTGAAATATGTATTTCTTTGGGCTAAGTTATATAAAGGTCGTTACTGATCTGTGTTCCTGACCTATGAAACATGAGTATGTAGGTTAAGGAAGTTTCTCTTGATAATAAAGTTAACAAATACTGTAGGGGAAAAAAAAACAAGCAATTTCTAAATGTATTATATTTACTAATGGGCAGATACATTTACAAACTGGTCCTATTAATGACATAAATGACTAGCATTCGCTGGACACTCGCCACATGTTACACGTTCACAAAACCCTTAAACCCACGTCACCATATTTAAATTTCTAACTCTCCAAAACAACTAAATATTGAGCTAGAATTTGATCAACCAGTGACCTACACAGTGCCTTTCATTGTTATTTCTAAATTAACTACCAAGATGAAACTATTTATATGCTTTTGATAGGCAGCCAGACTACAATACTGTATAATTCTACTTGTGTAAAGTGCAAGTATAGGCAGAACTAATCTGTAGTGTTCGAACTCAATAGTGAGAAGAAGCCTGGAAGATGGGGAGAGATTGGTAATGATCTTTTTGCTGCATTTTTTGTGTAGATGTTATACTTCGACGAAAAGTTTACTTAAAAAACAAAACAAAACAGAACTATATGTTCTGCAGGGCTTCAAAATGTCTCTCTCTTACAGTTACCTCCTTTCCTCACTAATATTATCTTCCTGGTTCCCACAAAGCACTGGGCCTGCTAACTCTGTAATTCCATAAATTACCTTCAGTCTTAGGTACTTTTGCAAGAGGTAATTAATACATCATATAATTAATGTACTATTTGGGTATGCTCTCATAACTATCAGAATTCAATGCTGTGGGCGGCGCCTGTGGCTCACTGAGTAGGGCGCCGGCCCCAAATACCGAAGGTGGTGGGTTCAAACCTCGCCTCGGCCGAACAGCAAAACACAAAAATAGCCAGGTGTTGTGGCGGGCACCTGTAGTCCCAACTACTTGGGAGGCTGAGGCAAGAGAATCACCTAAGCCCAGGAGTTCGAGGTTGCCGTCAGCTGTGTGACGCCACGGCACTCTACTGAGGGCAATAAAGTGAGACTCTGTCTCTACCAAAAAAAAATTCAAATGTTGTAATATGCACTGGCACCCTTCTTAGATGGTAGCAAATAACACATAACCAAATACAAAGACCTGTTTTAAGAAAACTGAATATATGGTAGCCATTATCTACAAAAATAATACATTTGTCAATTCAAGATAAAAATTACACTGTTTAATGAGGGAGAAAAATGTATATTCTTAACAGTTTACCCATAAATCTTAACAAAAATGGCACTCCTTATAACCACTAAGATGTATCTGGGCATATTTAAGAAGTAACAATTCGGAGACTCTTGTTTTTAAAATGTCACCAGAATATGCAATTCACATATGTATCTACTTTCATTCCCTAAACAATATGGATACACTACCTGTTATTATTCCCATTTTACAGGTAGTGAAAATAATATCAAAGTGAGTAGAATTGCAAGCAACGTATCAACAATTGTCAGATTGTTATTCTAGGCAGATACAGACAGATGAACTCGCATCTCCTTTCTCCTTAGGATGGAAGAGCAAGAATAGCATTTTACAATTCAAATAGTACATTCACCAATGGGAGCTTAAACAAGTCATGGTAGCACTTCCATACTTGGCTACCTCCTTACACTGACCCCCTCTCCTTAAGTTGACCTAATTTTCAAAGACTAGACATGCACCACATGTACATGTTATCACATGCTTAGTTCCTTATGTTGACCATCTCTGTATGTTGATCAGTTTGTTAGTCTGTTGAGTGGTCAATTTACAGAGGTTCTACTGTATCTAATGTCTCTTGTGACTCAACTCCCTCAAATGTAAAATGGGGGTAATTTTTAGGGTTATTCTAAGGATTGAATAAATCAACGTAAGTGCTTAAACAAGTCCCTCAGACAGACTAAGCTATATGTAAGTGATGACTGTTTCAATTATTAAAAAATACTCTAAACAGGGTGGAGTGGCTCATGCTTATAATCCCAGCTACTCAGAAGGCTGAGGTGGGAGGATTCCTTGAGTCGCCTAGGATGCTGAGGTTACAGTGAGCCATCATCACGCTACTGCACTCCAGCCTAGAGAAGTGTGCCAACACCACTCAATAGAGAAAATAGTTTCCAACAAGTGGTGCTACAAAACTGGATATCTACATGCCAAAAAATTAACTGAACCCTACCTCACACCATACAACAAGATTAACTTAAAACAGATCAAACATCTAAACTTTCTTTTTTTTTTTTTTGAGAGTCTGACTTTGTTGCCCTCAGTAGAGTGCCCTGGCATCATAGCTCACAGCAACTTCAAACTCTTGGGCTCAATCTATTCTCTTACCTCAGCCTCCAGAGTAACCCGGAGTATAGGAGCCCATCATAACGATTGGCTATTTTTAGAGACGGAGTCTTGCTCTTGGCTCAGGCTGGTCTTGAACCCATGAGCTCAAGCCATTCGCCCACCTCAGCCTCCTAGAGTGCTAGGATTACAGTGTGAGCCACCCTGTGGGGACCCAAACATCTAAACTTAACAGCTAAAATTATAAAAATTTTTTAGATGAAGATACAGATCTTCAATTCATCTCTCAATTTCTTGAATCTGACACCAAAAACACAGGCAACAAAAGAGTACATAAATTGGACTTCATCAAAATTAAAAACTAGTGCGTCAAAGAACACTACAAAGAAAGTGAAAACACAGTACATATAATGGAAAAAATATTTACAAATTATATATCTGTTAATGAATTAATATCCAGAATGTATAAAGAACTCCAAGAACTCAACACAGAAACCAATCACCTAATTAAAAAATCGGCAAAGGGCTTGAACAGACTTTCTCCAAGGAAAATGGACAAATAATAACCAGTAAGTACACAAAAAGAAGTTCAGTAACTTTAGTCATTAGAGAAATGCAAATCAAAAACACAACAATATTTGATACTTATTCAGGTAGTTATGATCCAAAAAATGGAAGATAAGTGATTAGGATATGGAGAAAGTGGAAGCCTCATACATTGCTGGTGGGAATGTAAAATGATGTAGCCACTATGAAACACATGATCCAGCAATTTCATTTTCAGGTACACATCCCAAAGAATTAAAAGCAGAAACTCAGAGAGAAATCTCTGTGAAGCAATGTCCACAGCAACATTTTTCACAATAGCCAAGAATGGACACAATCTAAGTGCCCATTCACACATAAATAAACAAAATGTGGAGTACATAAACAATGAAATATTTTATGCAGCCTTAAAGAGGAATGAATTTTTTTTTTTTTTTTGAGACAGAGCCTCAAGCTGTCACCCTGGGTAGAGTGCCATGGCATCACAGCTCACAGCAACCTCCAATTCCTAGGCTCAAGTGAGTCTCTTGCCTCTGCCTCTCAAGTAGCTGCAACTACAGGCGCCCGCCACAACGCCTGGCCATTTTTTGGTTGCAGCTATCATTGATGTTTGGCGGGCCCGGGCTGGATTCGAACCCGCCAGCTCAGCTGTACGTGGCTGGCACCTTAGCCTGTTGAGCCACAGGCGCCGAGCCGGGAATGAATTTTGATACATGCTACAACAAGGATGAACCTTGGAAACGTTACGATAAGTAAAATAAGTAAAAAACAAAAAGACAACTACTGTTCTTATTTCATTTATATGAAGTGTCTAAAATCAGCAAATTCATAGAGACAGAAAATAGAGGAGTGGTTACCCAGGAAGTAGGTGGGGAGGGCTGAGTTACTGTTTGATGGGTACGGAGTTTTTTCTCTCCAGAGAAGTGGAGATAGGGCAATACTGTTTAATGGATGCAGTTTCTGTCTGGGATGATGAAAAAGTTCTAGGACATGGTGGGGATCGTAGCGTAACAATGTGAATGTAGGGTCACCTCTTGGTATCCATGCAGAACTGGTTCCAGGACTTGTAGCGCTACCAAAATCTGCAGCTGCCCAAGGTCCTAATATAAAATGGCATAGTATTTGTATATAGCCTACTTTTAATCATTTCTAGATTATTTATAATACCTAATACAATGTAAATGATATGTAAATAGTTGTCTTATTGTTTAGGTAATAACTACAAGATAGTATGTAAATAGTTGTTGTATTGTTTAAGGAAATAAAAAAAATGAAAAAATTCTGTACATGGTCAGCACAAATGCTATTTTCTTTTTCAAGTATTTTCAACCCACAGTCAGTTAAGTGAATCCACAGGTGTAGAACTAAAGGATATGGAGAGCTGACTATACTTAATACTAAAGATCTGTATACTTTAAAAATGATTAAAATAGCCGGGTGTGGTGGCTCATGCTTATAATTTTAGCACTCTGGAAGGCTGAGGTGGAAGGATTCCTTTAGCTCAGGAATTCAAGATAAGCCTGAACAAGAATGAGACCCCGTCTCTACTAAACATTAGCCAAGTGTTGTAGGAGGCACCTATAGTCCCAGCTACTTTGGAGGCTGAGACAGAAGAATCACGTGGACTCAGGAATTTGAGGTTTGTGTGTGCTAGGTTGACACCATGGTACTCTAACCTGAGCAACAAAATGAGACTCTGTGTAAAAAAAAAAAAAAAAAAAAAAGTGGGTCTTGGTGGCTCACACCTATAATCCCAGCACTCTGGGAAGCCATCTTAAAAAAAAAAAAAAAAAATTGGCCCAGCATTGAGGCAGGCGCTTGTAGTCCCAGCTACTAGGGAGGCTGAGACAAGGGTGACAAAGTGAAACTCTGACTCAAAAAAAAAAAGTTAAAATGGTCAATTTTATGTTCTATATATATATAAATAATATGTTATATATATAATATTCTATATTACATATATTAAAAATCCATTAAAAAATTAAAGAAAAATACTAGAGAGCCATCGAAAATTCTTAAACAAGAGAACAATCTATATGTCGTTTTACTAAATTTAGACTAAGCATAAATAAGGTATGGAGACTAAAAATGAGGTTTCAAACAGGGTTGAAAAAGAAATGAAACAAGTGCTGGAGAAAACTATGCCTTTAGCCTAAAATGGGACTGCATTAACTTTGATCTGAGGGGTTTCTTGCAGGATTTTAGTGGATAGAGTCCTTCCGGATCTAACAGTGATCGCCACATATGTAAACTGGGGTCCTATTGACAATAGTTCAGATGGGAACACATTAATGGCCAATATGTTCAAGAGACTTTAAAAGGCAAATACAGAGTTATAAATGTAACCTAAATGTGACTGAATGTAAAAGTTCTCTAAATTCAAACATTAATTTTCCCTCAGTTTTTACAAAAATACAATGTTAATTCTATTAGAGTATCTTTTTAAACGTAAATAAGAGAGTTCTTTACCAATGTCTTCAGTTATACTTCATGACTTAAAACACATTACATTGTTTTTTGAGACAGAGTCTCACTATGTCACCCTTGTGAAGAGTGCTATGGTGTCACAGCTCACAATAATCTCAAACTCTTGGGCTTAAGTGATTCTCTTGCCTCAGCCTCCCAAGTAGCTGGGACTACAGGCACCCACCACAACGCACAGCTATTTTCTGGTTGCAGTTGTCATTGTTATTTAGCAGGCCCAGGCCAGGCTCAAACCCGCCAGCCTCAGTGTCTGGGGCTGGCGCCATACCCACTGGTACCCACTTACGAGCACGGCCTCGTTTTGTTTTGTTGAGACAGAGTCTCAAGCTGTCACCCTGGGTAGAGCACCGTAGAGTCATAGCTCACAGTAACCTCCAACTCTTGGGCTCAAGTAACCCTCTTGCCTCAGTTTTTCTATTTTAAGTAGAGATGGGAGTCTCGCTTTTTGCTCAGGCGGGTCTCAAACTTGTTAGACAATACATTGTTAATGGAAGAGTCTCCTTAGTAACACCATTTCCCCACTTGTCTTACTTCAATCGATAAATCATCATCTCTCCCTCTGCTATGGCCAAAGAAGAAAATATAACAACAGAATTACCGATCTTCCACTTAATAAATGTGAAAGTCCACCTATCATGTGACTACTCTATCCTACCCTATTAAAACCAATATACTGTCCCTTTCCAATTCTGTGTAAAAGAAACTAACCCAAAAATATTAATATAAGTCCTATTTCCTTTCACATCTCCTTGCACCCAGCCATCCTCTAAAATTATCCAATCCTAATGCCCCATTTCAATATTCAAAATTTACTGAATCATGTGCCAGGAATTACACTTTTTGCTCCGAGATTCAAAACATTGCCTTATGTTTATATAATGACTTGGACAAAAAAGCCTGTTACATAAATAGTGATAACAGTAGTGGACTAGAAGTTGGCATATATGTAGATAATGTTAGGGGTCAAGGTACATGAAGTGGAGATCTCTAAACCTTACATCTAGGTTTCTACACATAAAGGGAGATCTGTAAAAACACTCGCTAGCTAAAATCTTGGTTCTCAATGCCGAGTTCCAAGGTGTCACTCTCACAGAAACATAACATGCCCACTTAAAAGGTCCACCAGCTCTCCACAAGACCTACACATTCTCTTGGTTTGTTGTACCACAGACAGTTAACATCTTTCAAAACCCTGTCATCTTAAATCACCAAATGAAACACGGAGTCTGGTCAAACTCAAGACATCTGTCCACCTGTACAGAATACGTACACGTATTTGTGTGATCAGATACAACAGCATACGTAGGGGAGCTTAAGCTACAAAATTACTAACCAAATGAGGAACAGTTTAAGAAAATCAGAAAGCACCCTGACCTGCCTTAATTAAAAATGCATTCACCTAAATTTAGGACTAAGACTGACTAGATAAGTTGGACAGCCCCATGTGAATCATACAATAAGCTTTACACAGATGTAAATGATGGGGAAAAAATCTAAGTATTCAATTAATTAAGTTTTAGAAGGTCCTAAGGTGCAAATGACAACTGGTTCCCCGGAAAAAAGGGTCAGGCGCAAGCAGGGAGGCGGTAGGGAGATACCCACAGACTAGAAGGAATAGGAGCACGCCACCCCAAGAGCAGAGCTCGTCCGAGGATTCCAAAAGGGCAGGTGGGGATCTCCTGAGCTGGGGAAGGTAGCGGGCCAGGCCTCTGTACCCTCCAGGGGGCTCCCTAGGATGAGGCCTAATTCTGGCAGCGGCCTAGGGGTGAGGTCAGCGCCGGACACTCCGGAGGAGAAAGCAAGGGTACCTGGACCGGGAAAGGGTTAAATATCAGAAAGCACGGAAAAACAGACTGGGGGCCGTGGGGCTCGGGCCTGGCCTCACCCTCTCATGGTGAACTTGACCACCGCAAGTCTAGAGCCCGCGCCGCTCAGCTCCGGCTGGAAATCCGGGTCGCTCCCGACCGGCTTCACTCCCACCATCCTCAGCCCGGTGGGGCGGCCGCTACGCCACTGGCTTCGAAATGGAAGGAGAAGAGTTGGGAGAGAAGCTCAGGAAGGCTGAGGCCTGGACAGGAGAGGTGGCGACAGCGGTTTCTTCTCCCGGATTTCTCAATGCCGAGTCACGCCAGGGAGCGGAGCGTCCGAGAAGGCGGGGACGGGAGGGGGCAGGGAGAGGTAAGGGAAAGGAAGGCAAGGAACACCCAGCAGCCCCCGCGCGGTAGGCCTGCCGGCGCTTGCGCGTCTTTACGTCATTTCCGCGCCGTCCGTTTGGGGCCCTATCGTCCAATCTTAAAAGGCGAAGCGTAGCCCCTCCAACCTCGCCCGAGCACCCTCTCACTACCTTCAGCGGGGCAGGCGCAGTTGCGTAGCGGTCACGCGCGCAGGCGCACTTTAAAAAGTTCGCGTATTCCTCCGCGTTTCCCGGGCACCTTTTACCCACAGGCTTTTTCCGAGTTTTCTGAGGACGAAAAGAGCGCTTCCTCTTCCCACAGGGTTCTTTTGGTTCTCTAAAGTCAAAAGGCCCCCTCGGGACGTACTTTGAGGATGTTCTTGTCCTGAATTCGGAACAGGCCACTTTTAGGAACGTTTATTTACGCATCTCATTACGTATGGGCGCTTCCGTGCAGTAGTTCAAAAAGTGTTTTGCACCTGTCATTAGTTTTTGGCCAGGAAGACAAAGACATCGTCCCTAGTTTAGGGAGTTCTATGTAGTGTCAGATGCGAACAGCAGTTACAGTAACAACGATTTTGGAATGGGAAGCGGTGAAGACATGATTTGGGGAGGGTAGAGCAGGGTGAGCTTGTTGGGATGTGAGTCCCGAGTTCAGCCTTGAGATGAACAGTTAGGTACGTGGTGAGAGACAATAGAGATATTCCAGGCAAAGGGGCCAGCAGGTACAAATGCATGGATTGAGAAGGCAGATAATAAGAATAAGTAATATTTAACACATAATGTACCGGGCAAAATGCAACCTCAAACTCTTGGGCTTATGCGATTCTCTTGCCTCAGCCTCCCTAAGTAACTGGAACTACAGTCGCCCCCCACAAGGCCCGGCTGTTTTTTGTTGAAGTTGTCGTTGTTTAGCTGGCCCAAGCTGGGTTTGAACCCCCCAGCCTTGGTGTATGTGGCTGGCGCCATAACCAATGAGCTACTAGTGCCAAGCGGATACAAGTTCTTTTTATATAATTAGCGCATTTAGTTCTCACAACAACTCCGTGAAGTAGGTTCTGTTATTCGAGTCAAGGCAGCCTAACACCAGAATGCTTTTCAAATATCCGGCTAGTTGACAAAGCATTTGGATTTAGCTGGAGAGACGAAATTTGACTAGCTAATGAATTTGTATTTTATCATGAAGGCAATGGAAAAATCACTATAGGACAATTCTCTAGGGTAATTGTGAAGTGTCTTTAGCAAAAGCTGAAGCCTCTCTGAAAGCCTGCTGTGGGGGTGTGGGCTGCAATGTAGATTTAAGTTAATGGCCTAATAACTAGCCTTAAGACTGTTCTACCTCACCTTCATGACTCTGTTGTACCTGCTAGGGCTACAGAATCTTCTACATCGTCTTGTAGTTGGCATGCTAAGTCTTGATTGGTAGATTGGTGGGGTGGTCCTCCTCCCGAGGACCTGGTTCTTTATGTAATCACTCCATGCTGGATTAAGATGAGATGGGGGCCGGGAGGCCCTGTCCTTGTCCTTTTCCCCCAGGAGAACCTGATTTCTAACTACGTAACAAAAACCCCAGAATTTAATGACCAAGTGGACCAATTTAGTAATATGACAAAGGAAAGAGTCTAGGATAACTGAAATTTTGTGATCATGTAGCTTTTTTAAATGGATTAAGATACCTGTATGATATACAGCTGAGGTGTAATGTAGATAGTGGGAACTGGACCTGGAACTATAGAAAAGGGAGCAGGACAAAGTTACGGATTTGGGAATCATCAGGTTGGGTGATAGTTGAAGCCCAAGAAGCGTGAAAAGAGGAGACAAAAGGTGCTACAGGAACATAAAATAACTCTTCCTACCTGGACCCAGCGAGATGAGAGGCACAGTAATTATCTTCTTTTTCCATGTAATATTAGCACAGTGCAATAATGGCTTTAATAGACAAATATTCCCATAACAAATCTTTTCTACTTAATTTATGGCGGCAATCTCTCTGAACTCCAGCTTTCTTATCTATGAGAACTGAATAATACCTGCTTCCTAGGATTATGAGGGTTAAAAGTTATAGTGATAATATACATAAAGAACCAAAATATAAGGTAGTCAATACAAAATGTTTATAAACAATGCTATATTAGTCACCTAGGGCTGCTATAACAAAATACCGCACACTGGGTGGCTTGAACAGCAGAGGTTTATTTTTCATTGTCCTGGATACTGGAAGTCCAAAATCAAAGTTCTGGCAGGTTGATTTCTCCTAAGGCCTCTCTCCTTGACTGTTTTTGTCTTTTTTTTTGAGACAGAGCCTTAAGTTGTCGCCCTGGATAGAGCGCTATGGCATCACAGCTCACAGCAACCTCCAATTCCTGGGCTCAAGCGAGTCTCCTGCCTCTGCCTCCCAAGTAGCTGGGACTACAGGCGCCCGCCATAACGCCCGGCCATTTTTTGGTTGCAGCCGTCATTGTTGTTTGGCGGGCCCGGGCTGGATTTGAACCCACCAGCTCAGGTGTACATGGCTGGCGCCTTAGCCCATTGAGCCACAGGTGCTGAGCCAAGTGGGCTTTAATTTTTATACCTAAGAAAAAGGAGTAACACCACCATGCCACTTGATAGTTTTGAATATCAAATAAATAGCATTTATAAGTTTGAAAGCTTATAGTATCAGAGGAGTTTACAATGGTTGGAGAGGCTGTTAGAATAACAAAGAGGCAGGATAGTGGTGCATGGAATACAAAGTAAGGCATTTATATGTGGTATGTAGGATAGCGCTGTTGAAATCAGAATCAGGTGGTTTTTAAAATCACTATGGAGCAATGCTGCCCAATAGGACTTTCTGCAATAATGAAAATCTTCTACTCTTAGCCGGGCGTTGTGGTGAGCGCCTGTAGTCCCAGCTACTTGGGAGACTGAGGCAAGAGAATCGCTTAAGCCCAATTGTTGGAGGTTGCTGTGAGCTATGACACCATAACACTCAACTGAGGGTGACACAGTGAGACTCTGTCTCCAAAAAAAAAAAAAAAAAAGGAAAAGAAAATCTTCTACTCTGTAATGTCTGGTATGGTAGCTACTAGCTGCATGTAGCCACTGAGAACTTAAAAACTGCCTGGTGCACCTGAGGAAATGCTTTTAATGTGGTAAAATATGTTTAACGTAAAATTGATCATTTTAACTGTTTTTTAAGTGTACAGTGCAATGGCATTAGAAACATTCACAATATTGTGTAACCATCACCACTATCCATTTCTAAAACTTTTCATCATTTGAAATATAAACTCTGGCTCGGCGCCTGTGGCTCAACAGGCTAAGGCGCCAGCCACGTACACCTGAGCTGGCGGGTTCAAATCCAGCCCGGGCCTGCCAAACAACAATGACGGCTGCAACCAAAAAATAGCCGGGCGTTGTGGTGGGCGCCTGTAGTCCCAGCTACTTGGGAGGCGGAGGCAGGAGACTCGCTCGAGCCCAGGAATTGGAGGTTGCTATGAGCTGTAATGCCACGGTACTCTATCCAGGGTGACAGCTTGAAGCTCTGTCTCCAAAAAAAAAATGAAATATAAACTCTGTGTCCAATAGTAATTCCCCATCCCCTCTTGTTCTGTCTCTGTGAATCTGCCTGTTTTGGTTCTTTATGTAAGCAGAGTCACAGATGTTTGTCCTTTTGTTTCTGGCTTATTTCACTTAGCATGTTTTCAAGGTTCATCATTTTGTAGCATGTATCAGAATTTCTTTCCTTTTTACAGCTGAATAATATTCTAATATACTACATTTTGTTTATCTGTTCACCTATTGACAGATAATACTACTTTGAACATTGGTGTACAAATATCTGAGTCCTTGCTTTCAGTTCTTTTTGGTATATACCTAAAAGAGTAGAGTTGCTTAATCATCTGATAATTCTATTTTTAACTTTTCGAGGAACTGCCAAATTGTTTTCTGAGCAACTGTGCCATTTTATATTCCCAGAGTTCTGATTTGTCCACATCTTTACCAGCACTCATCTGTTTGGGGAGGGGAGTTGTAATAGCCATCGTAATGAGTATAAAGTGGTATTTCTTTGTGATTTTGATCTGCATTTCCCTAATGACTGATGATGTTGAATATCTTCTTATATACTTGTTGGCCATTTTCCTGTTTTCTCTGAATAAACGTTTTTTGAGGTCCTTTTCTCATTTTTGAATTTGGTTGTTTGTGTTTTTGTTGTTGAGTTGTAGGAGTTCTGTATATATTTCAAATATCAATCCCTTATCAGGTACATGATTTTCAGATATTTTCCGCCTGGGTTTCAATGGGTTATCTTTTCACTTTTTTGATAGTATCCTTTGATACAAAAAAGTTTTTAATTTTTGGTAAGTCCAGTTTATTTTATTTTATTTTATTTTTCCTTTGGGACAGAGTCTCACTTTGTCACCCTTGGTAGAGTGCTGTGGTATCATAGCTCACAGCAACCTCAAACTCTTGGGTTCACTGATCCTCTTGCCTCAGCCTCCCAAGTAGCTGAGACTACAGGCAACCACACAAGGCCCAGCTATTTTTTTTTGTTTGTTTGTTTAGCAGGCCCAGGCAGGATTCAAACCTATTAGCCCCAGAGTGTGTGGCTGGCGCCCTAACCACTGAGCTTTGGGCACCCAGCCTCTTCTTTTTTTTTTTTTGAGACAGAATCTCAAGCTGTCGCGCTGGGTAGAATGCCATGGTGTCATAGCTCACAGCAACCTCTAACTCGGGCTCAAGCTATCCTCTTCCCTCAGTTTTTCTATTTCTGGTAGAGATGGGGTCTCGCTTTTTCTCAGGCTGGTTTTGAACTGGTGAGCTCAAGCAATCCACCCGCCTTGACCTCCCAGCATGCTAGGATTTCAGGCATGAGCTACCGTGCCCAGGCCAGACTATAACTGAGTTTTTAATTACATTTAATTTTAGGTAATTTAAATGTAAGGTTTTCTCTATTATTTGTTTTGAGAAAGTCTTACTCTGTTGCCCAGGCTCATGTGCCATGGTGTCAGCCTAGATCACAGAAACCTTAAACTCCTGGGTTCAAGCAATCCTCCTGCCTCAGCCTCCCAAGTAGCTAGGACTACAGGCAATTCAACCCACACCCAATGCCTAGCTAATTTTTCTATTTTTTTTTTTTTAATCTTTTTAGTAGAGATGGGGTCTAGCTCCTGCTTAGGCTTGCCTCAAACTCCTGAGCTCAAGGGATCCTCCTACTTCAGCTTCCCAAAGTACTAGGATTATAGGAGTAAGCCACCACACCTAGTCTATATTTAAATTTAAATGGCCTGGCTCCACGCCTGTGGCTCAACGGGCTAAGGCGCCAGCCACATACACCTGAGCTGGCGGGTTCGAATCCAGCCCAGGCCCGCCAAACAACAATAACGGCTGCAACCAAAAAATGGCCGGGTGTTGTGGCGGGCGCCTGTAGTCCCAGCTACTCGGGAGGCGGAGGCAGGAGATTCGCTTGAGCCCAGGAATTGGAGGTTGCTGTGAGCTGCGATGTCACAGCACTCTATCCAGAGTGACAGCTTGAGGCTCTGTCTCAAATAATAATATATAAATAAATAAATAAATAAATAAATAAATAAATAAATAAATAAATAAATAAATAAAATTTAAATGGCCACATGTGGCTAATAGCTATCTATTGGATAGCACAACCCCAGAGAATTATCCTCAGATTTGCTTTTCTTTCTAAATCATTGGACTGTAATGATCTCTACAGAGGCCTTATAGAATCTGAATCATTGTTGGTCTCAGGATGAATGATTATATGAAATGCATGGTTAGAGAGGCCTATAAATGGGGCATTTAGGTCCCTCCAGGTGATATTTCTCTCTCTCTCTCTTTCTCTCGATCATACCCTGTCTCCTTCATTATTTTCCCTTTGGAAATGTCTGTTTTTCTCCAGACCAAAAAGAACCTATTGCTTCCCCCCAAAATTAGCAAAAGGCAGTTTCCTCTGGCAGAAGTGGAATTCTTTCTGCCTGTTTCTATTTTCTTTTTCTTTTTGGAGACAGACTCTCACTTTCTTACCCTTGGTACAGTGATGTGCATCACAGCTCACAGCAACCTCAAGCCCCTCTTGGGCTCAAGTGATTGTCTTGCCTCAGCCTCCCAAGTAGCTGGAAATACAGGTGTCCACCACAACGCCTGGCTATTTTTAGAGACCAGGTCTTGCTCTGACTCAAGGTGGTCTCAAACCTGTGAACTCAGGCAATCTACCAGCCTTGGCCTCCCAGAGTGCTAGAATTATAGGCGTGAGCCACTGCGCCCGGCCCTGCCTCTTTCTATTTTCATAGAAGCAGGGACCATAGTGCCCAGAAAGGAATGAGTATTTTTTTAAAAATTCTCCAGATGAAGATAGTAATTATTTTAAATAAATATACCTTGTTCATTATTTGGATGCTGTTTCCATGGGAACAACAACAAAAAATACTTTTAGGTGCCAATAATGGTTACATTCCCAATTTCATTTTCCCACTTAGGGTCAAAAGTCTAAGAGATCCCTGCACATCAGAAACAAAAATTAAAGGATAAACAGTGTAAATGATTAATTAATTAAACCAGAAAACTTTTGTCTTTTCTCTTTCCTACCAGGTAAGAGAGCCATGTGCAAAAGAGATATGTCCTTAGTACTGTTCACAACAGTCTACCTCCCTGCTGACCCCTTCTAGCTTTTGTCTAAAGACTCCCTAGGGAGATCTGCAGATCTTCTCAGAGTAAACAGGAAACCTTACAAAGTAAAATAGGGAGTCATAGGGCCTAGAGGGTATGAGACAACTCTCCAGGAAGAAGATCCCTTTGGCCTTATACAGCCAGGAACAGAGTGGTTTTGTGGTATTTTGCAGAAATGTTCTATTATAACTTTCCTGCAGAGGATCCTTTCAGTCCTCTTAAGACCAGAAATGGAATTTGTGAGAAGGTCCCTCATGTATTCAGAATTGGACTAGGTCAACAGCTAGCCAGTTCCCTAAAAGTGATTTTTTCACCTGACTGTCCTGTGGTCTCTTCCCTACCCTATTCTTACCCCTTTCCTTGAGCAGAGATAACCTCTTTATTACAGCATTTAAGTTTTCCCACACTACAGTTGATCTATCACCACACTATCAAAATGCCTGTGCTAACCACTTGGGTGTTCCGGAGTTAGAACTTACAAGTGTCCTAGTTGTCCCACCCAGGCTCCCAGCTCTCCTCTCACGGGTTGTTGTGCTGCAATGAGAGTCCGCTTGGATTTCAGAGTGTGCAGCCTGGTTCGGGTGGAGCCTTGAGCTGTTCACAGGAGTGCTGGTAATTAATGTCTGGCCTCCAGTGCTGCCAAAGGCTAAAAGCTGGCCTCTTTTCAGTTTAAAACACATAGTCGAATTGCTGGGCAGTGTTAAATGGAGGGTGGAGTGAGCTAATACCACTCTCTTCCTACTGTGTTTTCACGAAGTGATTATAAAGCAGCTACAAATTCAAATGAAGTCAAAAGAATTGTTTAGCACCTTCTCCCTTCAGACTCCCCCTCCCCCAGAAAAAAACCAGATGAACAAACGTATACACAAACATACTCCTCTGGACTCCATCCGAGATCCACACCCTGTTCTGCTAGGCTTAACTTTGGTAGTATTTCAGAGCAAAGAACAATTTGTTAACCTATCTCTCTTCCCTTCCTTACTAGAGAACTCAGCCACAGCTGCTGAAAGAGAACTAAACTTTCCCTTTAGGCAAACTGTGGGTTCCACTTCCCTATCCAAAAGACTGTGGGCAGAGGCATATAGGTAGGAGGAGCAACCAGTGCCAAAATTTAACCCATCAATTAGGGAGTGGGGTTTTAGAACTGGTAGTAAAATTGTTTGCAATATTGGTTGTTAATGAAAAAAATCTCTTCGCCATCAATACACCTTCATTTTTTCCTGCCAGCTGCTTTTTTTCCTTATACAGTCTTTCGTCCGATACCTCCATGCAGTTTAAGCCGTATGGCTGTCATGAATATTGTTTGGAGTCTCCTAAAGTGGAAGACACAGTCCACAGAACCCCTCGGTCTACTCCTCCCCTCTCAGCAGCTGTTTGCCACTGACTAAGGTGGGGACTGAGCCTGTGTGTGTGGCCAGAGTCAGTGATGAGCCTCCCACCCAGGCCTGGGGAAGCCCTCAGCCAATGTGGTTCCTGTGGCTGCAGCCAAACATGGCCAGAGCTCTTCATACCTTCAGGGCTGTGGTGTAACAGCCAGCTTTATGCGGTAGCGTTGTTTAGTGTTGGTTGACTTGAATTCTTTGTCCCCACCCTCTGTGTTTAAGGAAATCTGGCTATCACCCAGTAGGGAAGAAGCTGGCATTTGCAGAGAGCTGCTTTCTGCAGCTTCTCTTGTGGTAGGAGCCAGGACCACCTTCCATCTCTGCTTCCTACCCATTTGGGAAAGACGAAGGGCCCCTCTGTGCTCAGCCCTGTTACGGGGTTTCAAATTGCCTAAGATCAGAATGAGGCTATCTGCCAGGTTATCTGCCCAGATAAACATTTATTGTTTACAGGGACATGTTTCAGCTGCTCTGGCTGAGCCCACTGGTGAGATCTTCTAGTTTCTCGAGCTTTTAAGCCAGTATGTGGGGCCAGACACACAAACTATTGGAGCTTGAGAGGCTCTAAGTGACCAGCTGCTTCTAACTTAGCTTCACCATTGCCCCCTCCCCACCCATCTGCCAGAGCTAAATTTATATCCCTTGTTCTTACTCCTGCCTCTTAGATATTGAAAGTGCCCCTACATTTTCACCATTTCTAGCCTGTAAAATTTGGGGTTTATATAAGAGCCAACATTAGGACACAAGCAGCTGAAGACTTCCCATATGTGGCAAAACTAGTATGTTAATGCTATGTTTTCCTTGACTGTGTTTTTTTTAATAGCTAATGAGATAGCTGTTTATTGAAGGTGACAAGGATATAGGCAGATTTTCTTTTTTTAGCCAACCATAGCCAGTGCTTCCAGATGTAATTATTTTTTTTAGTGATGTTGATTTGCAATATTTTATTATATTTTATTTTTTCTTTCTTTTTTTTTAGAGACAGAGTCTCACTTTATTGTCCTTGGTAGAGTGCCGTGGCGTCAGAGCTCACAGCAACCTCCAACTCCTGGGCTTAAACAATTCTCTTGCTTCAGTCTCCCCAGCAGCTGGAACCACAGGTGCCCACCCCCCACAACACCCAGCTATTTTTTGTTGTTGTTGCAGTTTGGCTGGGGCTGGGTTCGAACCCGCCACCCTCAGTATATGGGTTGGTGCCCTACCCCCTGAGCCATAGGCATCACCCAATTTGCAATATTTTATTATGCAGCAAAGTTGAAAGAATTTTATAGTGAGCTCACTTATACCCAATACCTAGATTTTATTTGTTCTCATTTTACTATACTTGCCTTATCATCCATCTTCCCTTATCTGTCCATCTTTCTTGCTCCATCCATCCATCTTTTTTTATTTTTTAGATATGTGTCATCAGTACATGTTCCCGTAACCCTTCAACATGCACACATATCATAACTAGATTCAATATTTATTTATAGTATTTTTCTTTTGAGGTAAAATTTACATACAATAAAATTTACAAATATTAAGTATACCTTTGCTAGGTTCTGACAAATGCATGTACATGTATAACTCCAAAACCTATCAAAATACAGAATCTGGCTGAGCACAGTGGCTCAAGCCTATACTCTTAGCAGTCTGGGATGCCAAGGTAGGAGGACCCCTTAAACTGAAGAGTTCAAGACCAGCCTGAGCAAGAAGGAGACCCCTGTCTGTACAAAAAATAGAAAAAAATTAGCCAGGCATGTGGTAGGTGCCAGCTACTCTGGAAGTTGAGGAAAGAGGATCACTTCAACCCTGGAGTTTGAGGTTGCTGAGAGCTAGACTGATGCTACAACACCATAATTTGGACAACAGAATGAAATGCTGTTTAAAAAAAAAAATAGAGGCGACACCCGTGGCTCAGTCAGCAAGGGCACTGGCCACATCCACCTGGGGTGGCGGGTTCGAACTTGGCCCGGGTCTACTAAGCAACAATGACAACTGCAACCAAAAAAAATAAAAAATAGCCAGGCGTTGTGGCAGGCACCTATAGTCCCAGCTACTTGGGAGGCTGAGGCAAGAGAATCGCTTAAGCCCAAGAGTTAGAGGTTGCTGTGAGCTATGATGCCATGGCTCTCTACCCAGGGTGACAGCTTGAGACTCTGTCGGGGGAAAAAATAGAGTCCAGTGTAGGTGACATGAAGATAGAAGCAAGAAGTTGAAGTGATAGGAGGAAGGAGCCAAGCCCCAAGAAATGTAGACATTCTGCCACAAGAAGCAGAAATGGCAAGGAAATGAATGTTTCCCTATGGCCTTCAGATGCTTGGACTCTAGCCCATGAGACCCAGTCTAGACTTCTGACCTCTGGAACTGAACTGTCATCTTAAGGTCCTACGATATGAAAACCATTAGAAATAGCTTCCATGAGTCACCGTAGCTCCTCTGTGAGAAACTACTCTCAAGCACCTTGTAGACTTAGTGTTCATATGGAGGTAGAGAGAAGGGAGCAAGATGGGGCAGGGTGAAGCTGTTCCAGCATGGAACAGGATGCTGCCTGGCTTTGCTCTTCTCCCTCCCATGCGTGGAAGGCTGTGACAGGATATGAACCACAGGGGAAGAGATAGCCCTTGGGACAGCACCTCCAGATGGACCCACCCTGCAAAATGCTAGGGTATACACTGGCCTTATGGGAAGACTAAGTCTCCAATCACTCTGCTGCAAGAACCACCATTAAAGTCAAGATTACTGCAGTAGTGAGAGTTCAGGCGTGCATTCCAGCTTGCTTGTCATCTTACTGCCCTTCTCTAGGAAGGGTCAGAATATCCCTCTTCTCAGGCACACGATGAGTTTGTTTCTTGACTGACTCTGATTAAAAAACTGCATTGGTTTTCCATCTGAAAGTCATCTCAACATCTTACACAGATAAGGACTGTAGATGAAAAATAATCCCTATATTCCTCTTACCCTCCCCAACCGCATCTATATCAAGACCCTAAAACCAGCACTTTTGGCCCTTCTTCCTACTCTGCCGTTACAGGCAATTTCCTTCCCTTCATTCACGTTTCCAAAACAGTTTATTTTTTTATCTCCTCAGAAGTAAAGTACTCTGAAAATCAGAGGTATCATTATTATTGTTATTATTTTGCTTTAAAATCTCTTAAATTAAAAAAAAGTAAAATTTTATTATCCTTCTTTACCTCCATCTTCACCTCCAGAAGCAACCTCTGTTCGGATCTTTTCCTAGCATGGATTAGATTTGCCTGTTTTAGAACGTCATGTAAATGGATGGAATCGTGCCGTATATCCTCTTGAGTAAGGCTTCTTTCGTTTAGTATAATCTTTTGAAGTTCCTCCATGTTGTTACATGTATCAGTATTTCATTTCTTTTCATTGCTGCCTACTATTCCATTTTATGAATATGTCACAGTCTATCTGATTGACAGACATCTAGGCTATTTCCAATTTTTGGCTATTCTGAATAAAATTGCTGTGTATAGTTATATAAAGATCTTTTTGTGGATGTGTATTTTCTCTTGAGTAAATGCCTAGAACTAGAATTCTGAGTTTATAAGATTACATGTACATTTTTATTAGAAACTATGAGAACTTTTCCCAAAGGTGATTGTATTGTATCACACTTCCAACAACTATGACAGTTTCAGTTACTCCGCATCCTCATTCTGGTGGGTATGTGATGACATATATTTTGGTTTTGATTTGTGTTGCCTTGATGACGGATGAAATTATATGCTTTTTTATGTGTTTATGAAAGTTTTGTTCAGATCTGCCCATTTCCTTTTTTTTTTTTTTTGAGACAGAGTCTCACTTTGTCTCCCCTTGGTAGAGTGCCATGGTGTCACAGCTTACAGCAACCTCAAACTCTTGGGCTTAAGCAATTCTCTTACCTCCGCCTCCCAAGTGGCTATGACTACAGGTGCCCACCACAACGCCCGGCTATTTTTTTTGTTGCAGTTGTCATTGTTGATTTTAGGTGGCCCAGGCCGGGTTTGAACCTGCCTGCCCATTGGGTTGTTTTCTTTCTTTCTTTCTTTCTCTCTTTCTCTCTTTCTCTCTCTCTCTCTCTCTCTCTCTCTCTCTCTCTTCCTCCCTCCCTCCCTCCCTCCCTTCCCCTTTCCCTTTCCCTTTCCTTTCCTTTCCTTTCGTTTTCCTTTCCTTTTTTTTTTTTTTTTTTTTGAAACAGAGCCTCAAGCTGTCACCCTGGGCAGAGTGCTGTAGCATCACAGCTCACAGCAACCTCCAGCTCCTGGGCTTAAGCCATGCTCTTGCCTTAGCCTCCAAAGTAGCTGGGACCACAGGCGCCCGCCACAACACCCAGCTATTTTTTTTTTAATTAAATCATAGCTGTGTACATTAGTGTAATAATGGGGTACAATATGCTGGTTTCATATACAATCTGAAACATTTTCATCAAACTGTTTAACATAGCCTTTAGGGCACTTTCCTAGTTACTGTATGAAGTCATTTGTATTCTGCATTTAGTAAGTTTCATCTGTACCCTTGTAAGATGCACTGTAGATGGACCAATTACCCTCCCTCCTCCTCTCCCCTCCCTTGCCCCTTTCCCCATATTCTTGTGCTATAATTGGGTTATAGCCTTCATATGACAGCTATAAATTAGCTTCATAGTAGGGGTGAGTACATTGGATACTTTTTCTTCCATTCTCGAGATACTTTGCTAAGAAGAATATGTTCCAGCTCCATCCATGTAAACATGAAAGAGGTAAAGTCTCCTTCTTTCTTTAAGGAATTTTAAATGCACAATAGCATTGTTCG
>CAUYRH010013266.1:0-24468 GCA_963574655.1 Perodicticus potto | reverse complement strand
GAATGGCAGATCTATTTTTAGGTAGAGTATCAATGTCTTTATATAGTGATTAAGAAAATGCTATGAGGGCTATCTCTCACAGTACGATCAAAATGTTTTTGATTGTATATGAAGCACATTCTGCCCTATGATTGCACCAATGTACACAATTATGATTGAATAAAATTATTAAAATAAATAAATAAATAAATAAATAAATAAATAAATAAATAAAAGAAATTACAATTTGAATGAGAAAAGGCTACAAGGAAAGCCTCCCAGGTGTAGATGGGGGGGAAGGTTTCCTCGCATACTTCCGAAATCACACAACTTTGGTGGCTTTGTCATGGGACACTCCTCTTCTGCATACACATCTGTGGGGAAAGTATCACTCATCACGGACTCTTTGAGATCCTCCAGGACTCCATTTGACCTGGCTGTTTCAGAAAATAATGAAAACAGGCAGTTGGTGGCAGGTACCAACCTTTTTCTTAAAAGCCATCATTTTCCACCTTTCTCAGCCAACCAATGTCAGCACCCCAGACATGACTTTGGCCCTCCCCTCCCCAACCGCAGACAAGAGCCACGGTCTCCAACTGTCTAGAAAGAAACTAATGCCCCCAGCTAAGCATGCCCTTTACGTTTGATCATTCTTGATCTGCACAGGGATTTTCTCTGAGCATCCCTGCCTGTGCTATGCATGCGGAGAGAAAGCATCTTGTTTTTATGTTGTCTGTAATAAATTATAAGTGTAACAGCAGGAGCTTTTTCAATACTATTTGTAAATGCAGCCAGAGGCTATTAAGTGATTGGTGTATCAAATAAATATAATTAGTAAATAGCAAAATAACATGTTTTGTAAACTGCCTTTGGAAATATGTGATTAGACCAGAGACAACGATTTCTGCCAAAGCTTCTAAGTGTTTCCACAAGATACCAGGAAAAAGCTTTAACAATTTTCATAACAACTTCAGAAAATGTTCATGTAAATTTGCTAAGAAGGTAGACAGTACTTAGTCCAAACTCCTTTCAAATGCTTCTTGTTGAAAATATAATCAGGGGTGTATGCTTAAGTGTGCAACATAATTTTTTCAGGAGGATTAAAATGTGCTTGATTGTTGACTATAAGTTTTTAAATTGGCATTTGATGAGGTTAAAAGGAGTTATAAATATAACTCCATGTGCAGAGTGCTCTCAGGATGTAGAGTTATTCCCAATTAGGAACATTTTAAATTATTCCTGCAAGTCAATCAGTTTATAGCGAGGTGAACTCTTCCTGCCCTTCCCTCCTGGAGATATTAAAAAAGGGGTTTGCTCCTTAACAGTAACATTCTTCTCTTTGTCTGGTAGTGGAAAGAAGTCATCACCCAAATCCACTGATTTTTCCTCAAAGAGATGCTTTATATTTTCCCCTTACTAATATTCCCTTGTCTCATATCTGAGTTCTCACAACCCATTCTCTCTCCTACCTCTGCATAAATCACTCACTTTTGTGTGGCTTCCAGGTAATGAACCTCAAATGCATGTCCATGCATACATATTAAGCCCCAAGTTTAAACCCTGGGAAAGCAAGGATCCAATGTACTCAATATTTATACAAAACCAGCAGATGAATTAATACACGCCCACATAAGAGAAAAACTCAATTTCAAGTTGAGAGGACAGGAGATGGGAGGGGGAAGAGTGGAGGAGGGATGAGGGAGAAGGAAGGAGGATTCGTGTGCTCCCACCTAATGGGCCCAATGTAAGGGTATACGGCGTACTTCCTGGATGGAGGATACAACTACAATAGGGACCTTACCAAATAAACCCAAACATTGTAACCTTATCATTTATACCCTCACATTAACCTGGAAAACAAAAAAAAGATTCGCCAACATTTAGCCCCACCCACTACTATATAATTTAATATTCTACTAATCCTCAGTCACACCTACTTCAGTTAGGCCATTCTCCTTAGTGACCCCTTCCTGGATTCCTGTCCACCCTACTCCCAGACATGTCTCCCTTCCGCTCATCATTCTGGACTCTTTGTTTACTATGACTTGCCCTTGAAGGCCTAGAGACGGTCCCACTAAGCCAGGTGTCTCCATATACAACTAAGCAGGACCTACTTGCAAATGCTAAGATTTTATGGTCTGTTCTGCATTTCTCTTATATGCCTTTCTTATACATGTGGCTTTTTCCTTATCTTCTAAGGGAATGCCAAGACTGGTGCTGAGCAAAGAACACGTAAATAACAATAACCTCAGTGATGATGATGGTGGTGATGGTGATGATGGTGATGGCAGCTAACATAGGAGGTTGGACAAGTTCACAAAATCATCCTAGAAAAAGTGCTACACATCATTGGTGAATATCAGATAGCCAAGGGGGTACTTCAAAGGTGATCACAGTGATACTTAGCAATGACGTATGTAGCACTTTTTCTAGGATGAGTTCAAGAACTTAATTGTCAGACCTTTATATGATGATGGCTATGATAGCCATTCCAGAAAAAGTGTTCCAAAATTGCTCTGGAGGGTGGACTAGCCATTGATGGCGCACAGCTTCCCGAGGGGAGTACTGCAAAGGTGATCGTAGCAATATTCCCCAATAAGGCATATAGCACTTTTTCTAGGATAAGTTCATAGAATTAACTGCCTGACCACACACATGGATTCTTCTGTTATGTGGAGGCCCAGTGCTACCCGGTATTAATAAATTATTGCATTTGAATCTTGTAACAACTACATGGGATGGATATGATTAAATGTACCATTTAAAGCATGAGAAAACTGAGGCAAATAAAAGTCAGTGTGATTAGCTGATCAATCAAAACTGAATTTCAAAGAAGTGAGTATATATAATTATCCTGGAGATATTTCATAATACAGCCAGCATACACAGGTAGATTGGACTCAGAAATAGATGGCTCTAAATCCTCTAATCAGAGCACCTGGCTGAGTTTCAGGGGCATCCATTAATTTGCTCACCCTTTCATTCAATATCCACGAATTAAGCTCTGCCTATGTACCATATGCTCAGTTTAGGTTTGGGGGATTGATAAAATCAATAAAATATGGTCCCTGCCCTCAAATAGCTTGCATTCCACACAATTACATCTACAGCATTTTACCCCACAATGTGAAGACCGGGGAAGATTAATGTGTGACGCTACAGAAGGCACACTTTAAAAACAATTGAGATTCAATAGTTATTTGGGGGGCTTGCTAAGCAATGCCTGATGGGGGAAAGAATGATGAGTAAAAAAGAAGTGTGTACAGGAAAGATAGATTGGGCAAGTGACTGTGAGAGCTCTAACAGAAACTTCTGGAAAAGCAAAGAGCAAGTAAAGATTTCCAGAAAAATCATCTCTGGTCCCCTGGGGTGGTATGTTAAAGCCCATATTTATCTGTCTACCGCAGAGGTATGAACGCCTGCCTCAAGGCCAGATCCAATGAGACTGTGCTTCTTGCCAGTCTGGGGGCCTTTGGGGATTACTTTAATACTGAGCACTTAGTCATCGTGTTTGATGGCTTCGGTGGTCTCATTTATCAAGAATCTATAGTTAAATTTAATTTTCCTGTGAGTGGAGAATAGCCATGGCGGCCCGGTTCCTTGTTGCTGATCTGCCCCTGTTGATGTCTTCTGAAGTGGAAATGATGGATGCCACATGTTCTGGCTGTGATTAAATTTGCTTTGACAAAGCAGCATGGAAATCTGATTTTCAATAGACTTCTGCATTTCACCTAGTGCTGAGTAAACAGATACAGAACATAATGCTCGCATGGCTGTCAGGCAGATAGCTAATTCATTGTGCCCATCTAATCAGGCTGTCCATTGAATTATTATTTGTCAATAACATGCAGGATCATTTTTGAAACTCTGAGGAATGAGAAGCTTGTTTTTAAGTAAATAAATGTGAAAGACTTGACAATGTCCAGGGTCTTTCCTAGAAAGGTCCACAGAACTCATCAGTCTCTTTGTCTCTACTCCCCTGAAGAATCAAAGCACCATTTAAGAAGTTTTTAGTTTCACTTCACTTGGCTCCCATTTTAGATGCAGGCAACGTCATCCAATTACAACAGAGAATGAAGCTACAAACATTGACATGTTAGCTCCCCAGTTTCTCTTTAAAGGAGAATGAAGCAGAAAATCACATTAAGTATGCATCATATGTGAGAGCTTTTAACCTCCTGTCTAGAAACATCGTGTGCAGACCACCCTCAGAAGAGGCTTCCATGACAGGGACACACTCAGAGAGCTGTCTCAACAAGCACACATAGTGTGATTATTGATGTTGTCCCCCTCCCATCCTCCTCTGCACAATCAGTAGTGTCAGTGCACAGTCTGGGATGCTCGTTCCACCAGGAAAGGTCCTCCTTGTTATCCCAAACTCAGACCTCCCTGCACTCAGTACTTTCTACTTCCTGAAGTTCAGGATGAGCATTTTCTTTCTCCAAGCCCTTCTTAGAATGTCTTGGGCTTCTATGAACATGCTCCTTACCTGCCAGTCCCATAGTCAACCAAAATATTTCCCAAGGGAAGCCCAGGAGCTTACATTTCATTATTACTAGAATTGAGAGTGTGCACCATACTCACACATCCACACTATTGAAAGAACTTGAGCAAGCTTCTTAAACTCTGTCAACTTTTTATTTCATTGGGAAAATAATATGTATATTAAAGTGCAGTTCTGAGGATTAAATGGAATAGTATACATGTACAAGAAACAGTTATTCCCTCTCTTTAGATACCTCTTATGCCCAGCATATAGGTATTTACCTCTCTCAGAAGTATCAGGGAAGCAGTTTTCAATTTTCTTGCCACAGTCCTTGCACCCTTCCCACAGAGAAGGGTGACTACCCAAAGGCCTGGCTATTCTTGTCATCCAGCCTGGGACCCCAGCTGGGGCCAGCATAGAATGGGGCTGGGCATCTGGGATGGGCTACTGTCACTTGTCAAGTCTGTTGCTTTGAGAGGGAAGTCCATGTTATTCAGGAGAGAAGAAGAAGTGATCACATATTAACCTCAAGCCCAAGCTGTGTGCTTCTTCCAGCTTTACCTGTGATAAAACTAATATCAGTCATTTGTAATTATTTCTCAAAAGTAAAAGGATGCAGGGAGAGAGAAAGCAAGAAGTTTTTCTTACATAAATCATCCTAATAATAACTGGAACATATTAGAAGTTAATTTCTCATGGCTTTAAAATTATATCAATCTCCAAATATTTCCTAGTAAAGAAATAATAAATAAATAGTCATTCTAAGAGGTAAGGAATAGTGGTATGATGATTGCTCTTTTCTTTTCTTTGTCTCATTGAGCCTGTCCAACACCCCAGGTAGGTGGGAAGGGCAATGAAACCTCCATTCCACACTTGAGGCATAGATGTTTGGTGATTTTCTCAAGTTCATAAAATTAGTAGGATCCAGAATAAGAATGTGCAGGCTTGCCACTCTCTAGTTAAGTGCACTTTTGAAACCTAACTGCACACTGGTTTCCTACTTCATGTGTCTGCAGAAGCGTGGGATCCTGAAAGTCTCTTGGGCTTCCCAGAATAAGCTCTCTTTTCTGCTTCTGTGACCTCAGGCCACTGTGATACTTTCTTAATTAAAGTATTTTGTTGCCAAAACAAAAATTTGCATCCTCAAAGAAGTCTGAATTCCCATGTTGGTTGTTGGAAAGATGCTCATGGGTGAGCCAATGACCCTGTCCTGGCCAGACGGATGGTCCTGGCTGCAACAGCACAAATGAGTCACAGTCCTCTCTCTCTGCTCTGCTGACCCATACTTGGAAGACACAGCTCGAGATTTAATATGACTATCAAGAATTGAAATGTATGCTAACTAGCATCCAGCTGACACAAAGGGCGGGTGGTCCCACCCTGCTAAATTTTGGGCTTGTAATGGTGTTACAGTAACTACTCAGAAAAGACTAATCTTCCACAGCAAGTCAGAAAGGCAATGAATGAACAGCTGTAAAATATGGTTTGATGCAAGGAAAATCCCACTTTCCCAAATATCAATTTTCCTCAAACAAGGAGATCAATCAGTGTCTGGCTGAGGGATGCATGTTGAGGACTGCAGTGGAAACACTTTGTTGGAAAGAAATTAATTATTTATTAGAAGAATGCATAACATAATGATGATGGTAGAGGGGCTGGTGAGTGAAGGGAGAAAGTGAAAAGTGGGATAGAATACAGACTAGAGATAATTTCTGACCAGCATTGAATGTTGCTCTGGAGATGAGGCATTTATAAGCAATGAAGAGTAATCTAAATTATTATTTCTCAGAGTGTGTTCAGTGGACCAACTGCATAAGATTCCTGTGAAACTTTTCAGAGAAGCAGAAACATCAGATTCATTAAATCAAATTCTACAACTGACAAGAACCCAGGTGATTCTAATGCACATTAACGTCTGAGGAACATTCGCTGGAGACTGGTACTATCAGAGCTGTTTTTCAAGAGCTGGTTGGGAGATTGACAACAGTCTGAGGATAAATTATCAATAAGGAAAGACCACAACCAGGGCAACCAAATGGGATATTTATTGTAATAGTACCTGTAGTTGATGATAAAGACCAAACAGTTGTAAATAGAAAGGGAATATATTTTTGAAAGATCCAAAAGGAAGCAATGGGTTTGGAGACTGATCAAATAAAGAACACCTGTGTAAAGGAAGAATTAAGAAGTTCTAAGGTTTCTATCCTGAGTGATATGTCAAATAGGGGTTGTTCATCTTGCATTCCAAGAACCTATTGCAAACCTGGCACAGGGAAGGTTTGCACTGCATGTGGATTGAATGACTATTCACCATCCAGGCTGTGGGATTTAAAATTCCATTCCAAGAATCTTTAGCAATATGAACAGGTGTTTTTGCAGTTGTCATGGTAGGAAACAGGAAATCACATGGGCAATGCTCCAAGTCCTTATGCCCAAACTTTATTTACAAAACAAACAAAAACACAAAATCCATTGTATTTTAAAAATTATTATATAAATCTTTAAACCTTGAAGATCAGTAATCAGTTCCAAGTCTAAGGACCTGGTACCCTCCATGTTCTTGGATTCATGTGATTTTTCAAGGAATTGAGACAGAGACACATCGGATACAATTGGCCTTATTATCAGCAACCTCTGGAATAACTGGAGGGGAGAAGTGATCATTAACATAGGCACTTTGTTCTTGGATAATTAAAAGATAAGGTTGATCCTATCTAAATTTATACTAAAAATAATTCAATAGAAGAAAGCCATTTATGAATGCAAATATAAGCAGTGTGATTTATCTACATTATTAAAAAATTAAAAATCACCCAAATGTCTTAGAAGCTAAAATCACAAATGAAATTGTGGCACATTTGTTTTATAAAATGTTATGCAAACTTGAAAATGATAGTTATGAAGATCAGGCCTCCATGTGAAAAAAAGACCGCCAAACCATGAAGAATATAAAATGTGTGATCCCTATGGTTTCAGGTATGTAAGTTCACATATGCAAATGATGAAATGAAGACAGGCATATTGATAAATAAGAATGAATTAAAATAATACAGATGTCTCATCTCACTTGATTTCATAGAGTCCACCTTCTAAATATATTCTGAATCCATTGCATTCTTACCACACCACCACTATTACCCCTGACCTAAGACTTGTCTCTCAATTTGAGCATCCCACTGGCCTCCATACACTCGCTCTGGCCATATGGTCTCGTCACCAATAGCCACAGGAATATTTTAGATATGAACTAGATTTTGCCATACTTGATGGCAAAATTCTACCAGAAAGAATTCTATTCTTTCTCAAATAGAAAGAATTCTATTCATTCTTTGATGCCTAAATTCTACCCATGACTTTCCATTCTACTTAGAGGACAATCCAAATTCCTAACTCTAGAGCAGCAGTTCTTGATTTGGCCACAGGGACTCTTTAAATTCACAAATATTATTGAGGACCCCCAAAGAATTTTTGTTTTGTTTAAGATATATCTACTAATGCCCACTGTATTTAAAATTAAAGCTGAGAAATAGTAAAAACATTAATTTGCTCTTGTGTTTAAAAATAGTAATAATAAATCTATTTCACGTTAACATAAATAATATTTTTAATGAAAGGAAACTAATCTCCCCCAAAACAATCAGTGAAAAGAGTACCATTATTTCACATTTTGCAAATCTATTTCCGGGCTTAATAAAAGATAGCTTTATATCTGCTTTTGCATTCAGTCTATTTGGATGTAGTGTTTCAGTTGGAGGATATGAAGGAAATTTAGTCTCCACAAATATGTTGGCAAGGGCAGAGATATTTTAATAGAATTTTCAGATAATTGTGGATATTTTTCTTTGGTACTATAATACCAAAAGTGGTAATGTCTTCACAGTTAGATGCTATGTGGTCTCCGAAGCTTTATCAATGGACCTTTTGTATTGTGTTATGGTAAAGTAGGTTGCTCTATCTTGCACTTTGAATGAACCTTTGACCCAGAGATGATGTTTAATATTACACACTGGTCATTGGAAACTATCGGTTCATTGAGTTATGTACAACTTTTAAATGATGGCATATATCATTAAATAACATTAAAAAACCACATTTGTTAATCTAACCACCCATCTCATCAGTAAAGTCTTTAAATCCTGGGCACCTCTCAAGCTTATAGAGGCTGATATATGTTTTCCAAAAAGTACTTCTTGGGGTGAGGAAAGGAGGAAATTACCCCAATTATCCTGATTAGATAATTTTATTTTCATTTTTAAATTTCAGATTAATATGAAGGTACAAATGATTATGTTACGTTGTTTGCATTTCTAAGGTAAAGTTCAAATTCATCCAGGAGTGTGCTATAATATCCTTGCATTGTGCACATCAGGTGAGAGCTTACCAGTGGCTCTTCCTCCTCCCTTTCCCTTTTCCCTCCTCCCTTCTCTTCTCCCACTTGAATATACTTGTGTTTTTCTCTAGTGTGGGCATGTAGTTAGTTTCCTGTTGGTTCCATACTACTATTGAGTACATTGGATACTTGCTTTTCCATTCTTGTGATACTTTACTAAGTACCCTGATTAGACCGTGATGCACTGTATGCCTGTTTCAAGAAATCACACGTATCCCATGAATGTATACACCTTTTCAGTGCCTATGATAATGAAAAGTAATTTTTTTAAAAAAATTATATTTTTCTCGAGAGCTCAAATGTATAATTAGCAACAAATAAATGTAATTTGTTTTCCTAAAAGCAACCAGGCTCACTTTCAAAGTCATAGGCTCATTTTTCAGACAAAGCTGCTAAGTACCTGAGTCTAAATAACCATAATTTTTAAGACATTTATTTCAAGTAAAAATGATGTTCCACAAAAATCACTGTCAATTAAGCTCACAATTCAATTGCCCCAGTGCTTCTCTTTGGGACAGCTGTTTATTTGGGTATGCAGCAGAAGTACTTACCATGTACTTCTCATTTCATTAAAAAGAACGTTAAAAAGATGTGTACTCACAGCTCAGGATTTAATGCAATTAATATTTTCACTGCTTTATCAAGGTCATTCTTAAGTGAACTTGGCATCATGTGTGCTGGTACTGAATAGCAAAGAGAATGCAGTGACTAGTAGAGTTTAGCATCAGCACCTTGAGAAGCCCTAGGGCTCAACCCTCACCTTCTATCATCAGTGCAAATATTAACACAGTAAAATGTTTTTGACCTTGATGATGCCCCTGCAGGTCCTGTGATCCCCTGGGGGGCTGTGAATTATACTTTGAGAACAACTCGCCTCCTTCCACACAGCCTCTCTTGCTACTCTCCTGCCCCACTATACTCCAGCCCCCATCTTTCTTGCTATTTCGTGAGCACAGGGGACTTGTTCCTTTCTCAGGGTTTCCGTGCCAGTGGTTTCTTCTGCTGGTGATGCTCACCCTGCTTGTCCCTCATCACTTCCAGTTTCTGTTTGAGTGAAATCTCCTCCAAAATGCTCCCCACAACACGCATCCTCTTATCGACAATAGGCTCCATTTTTCCTAGCAGATCCTCTGGGAATTCTCTGCTCCCCTTGCTCTTCTTGAGTTTCTTCACATCACTGCTCCCCAACTGGAATTATATTACATATTTATCTGCTTACTTGTTAACTGTCTGCTTCCCTCTCTAAAATATAAGCTCCATGAGAGCCACGACATTGTTTTATTTTCCATTGTTGTTCTCATGTAGTACTCAATAAATACTTGTTTTCTGAATAAATTAACATAAGTTTAAAAAAAACCTTAAATGCTGTTGATGTGCTATTTTTAAATGAATAAAGGAGAGCCTTCTAAGTCAGTCCAATGAAAATAGAATGTGAACCAAATATGTAATTTAAAATATTCTAATAACCATGTTAAAAAAGTAAAGAGAAATAAGTGAACATTGCTAAATAATCTAATCAAATCCAATATACCTAAAATACTGTAATTTCAACAAGTAATCAACATAAAATTATTGGGATGCTATACATTCTCATTTTTATTACTAAAGCTTTGATACCCAGTATGCATGTTACTCTTAGGCAACATCTCCAATCAGGTTAGCGACATTTCAAGTGCTCAATGGCCACTTGGGACTGTTGGCTTTTGTACTAAAGGGTATAATCTAAAGAAAGGTGGCAAGAACATTAGATGAAAGTATTTGCTGTCTCCCATAACTCATGAAAAAATGTTATGACAAGTAGGTAGTAATAATAATAATTACCAGTATCTACCAAATAAAAGGATAATACAACTTAATACCATGAGTTTTGCAAAAATGGAAGCCATGAATGAGGTAGAACATTTTGTCATAGCTCCACACTTTCAGCTACCCCCATCCACCTCCTAGAAATCGTGCTAGAGAAAGAAGATGAGAATGTCCACTGATACTTCCCAATTTGAAGAGGATGAGAGCAAGGAAGTAAGCTGACAGCCCGGCGCTTCACTATCCCTGCTGGATCTCAGCAGAAATAAAATAAATTAGAGGGAATAATTCTAAGTCTCCCCCACAGCATCCTGAGTGAGCTTTCTGAAATACAATTCTGATCACACCACTGACTTATTTGAATCCATCACTGGCACGCCTCATCCTCGGGATAAATTTCAAGCTCATCAGCCACACATCACACAGGCTCCTTGTGGTGGTGGGTCCTGGGTTATCCCTGGACCACCCTCACCCACCTTTGTCTTCATCTTCCCATGTAGGCCATACACTCTGACCACAATCAAAAATAGTTCAATTCCCTAAATTAGGACTCTCTGTACTTCTAGCTGAACTGCTCCATCTACCCATCTTTCCTTTTCCTAACTAACTCTAAAAATCCTCCAAATTCAACTGAACAACCTACTGAAGGCTTTCCCCTTCTCCCATTTTGTCTAATTATGCATCTCTGTGATTGCACAGTAACTAGGAATGTCTATAGTTCACACATACACAGTATAATAACTGTGGCTTAACATATATATGAAAATGATGAATAAAGTACTAAATTGAGGTCAGGTGAAAATGTCTTTTATTGTTTTATCACCAGAGCCTCACACAACACCTTCTTCAGAGTTTACACAGTGAGAAGCTATAGAGCATGTGAATTAATATGTTTGGATGTGGCTGGGTGTGATGGCTCACACCTGTAATCCCAGCACCCTTGGAGGCTGAGGTGGGTAAATCACTTGAATTCTGGAGTTCAAGATCTACCTGATCAAGAGCAAGACCCCATCTTTACTTAAAAAAATAGTAAAATATCTGGGCATCATGACAGGTGCCTATAGTCCTAGCTAGTCAGTAGACTAAGGCAAGAGGTCCTCTTGAGCCCATGAGTTTGAGGTTGCTATGAGCTATCATGATGCCATGGCACTTGGTGTCAAAAAAATAAAATATAAGTTTAAAAACTGGGTTTAGATTTGTTGTAATTTACTGGTTCTCCTCACACTCATAACTACAAGGCATATTATAAAAGAAGCTTGATAATGAAACAAAAACAGTTAACTAGTTTACTAGTTCCAGTTAACTAGGAACAATAATTCTATTTGAAAATTTTTTCAAAGTCATGGATTATTCCTGAAATAATTGATAGGAAAACAGATTAAAGGCCTGAATTTGAATGCGTTGTATGTTTGTGTTCAACACTAAATTATCAAGAAAATGTCCAAAGCTTTTGCCTTATTTTATTTTCAGTAACTAGTACAACCTATTGGCTATACAGGTAAGAACCAATCTCCCAGGGGAAGCACCACAGCAGCCACAAAGTTCCCAGTAGCCTGATAACAAGTGAGGGGAGTGAAATAGAAAATTAATGAGTAATTATAGAACTACAGCAGTCGCTAACCTGCCATCTGCACCCTGGCAGGTTCCAACAATGAGTAGCTCAGAATTCACCTCTAGGCAAAATAAACTAAATAAATCCCCCCACACTTTTTTTTTAACACAAAAAATTAGGTAACTTACAGGTGGAAAACTAGGATGGGTACAGAAAGGGACTGAAAGTCAACTTGCCAACCTGTTTCACATCCAAATACCTTAAATTTAATTGATGTTAGAGGAAACACAATTCAGGCAGCAAAAGAGAACTTATAATCCTCCTTGTAAAAGTTTCGGAAGATATTGCCACCAGCAAATAAGAATAGGACCCTATGAAAAGAATTCATAAGTGAATAAGAAAAATAATATTATCTTTCATAATTATAAGGATATAATTATCAAAATTAAAATTAAAATAGAAGATTAGAAGCCAGGTACCTGGTACATTTCAAAACTATTAAGAGTAGAGTATAAATCTTTTACCACAGCAAATAAGTGAGGTGATGATTATATTATCAGTTTGATGTAAGCATTGTGTATCAAACCAGCACATTGTACCCACTAATGTATAAATGTACACAGTTATGACTTAATTAAAAAAGTAAAAAGAAAATAAAAATAGAAAAATAGAAAAACTAGCCAAGCATGGTGCAGGAGCCTGTAGTCCCAGCTACTCAAGAGGCTGAGGCAGGAGGACCACTTGAACCCAGGAGTTTAAGGTTGCTGTGAGGTAAGTTGAGGCTATGGCACTCTACTCAGGACAACAGAGTAAGACTCTGTTTCAATAAATAAATTAATTAATTAACTAATTAATACAGAGTCAGAGATAATTTTTAGAAAATTTTCCTGGATGACGTCAGAAGAAAAGGAGGCATAAAACATGAGATAAAATTTAAGGAAGGAAGACATTAGATTTAGGAGAGCCAAGGACAGTATTCTACTATCACGGAATAGCATAGGCTGGGTAATTCGTAAAGAAAAGAAACGTATTTCTCATAGTTCTGGGGGCTTGGAAATTTGAGAGCATGGTGTGGGCGTCTGGGAGGGCCTTCATGGGGCAGCACAAAATGGCAGAATGGACAGAAGACACAGCAAGTGTGTGAGATGAGAGAGGGACTGGGGGCAGGACTCAATTCATAACAACACACTTTTGAGATAAGTACGCTGCTCCTGGGATAACGACACTAAGCCGCTTAGGAGAGACCTGCCCTTTTGACCAGTCACCCCTTATTAGGCCCTACCTATCAACAATGCTGCATTAGGAATTAAGTTTCCAATACATACCCATTTGGGGGACATAGACAAACCATAGTCCTAGGACATAATCAATAAATAACAGAAGAAAAAAATAATATTAGATGAACATAAAACTATCTAATACCTTGGCACATCCTTGTGAGATTTCAAAGCAATGAAGATGTACAGAAAAGTCTAAGAGATCTCAGAGGAAAATAAAACATGGAGATTATCTACAAAGTAGTGAGAGCTGGACTTTTCAGCATCTACACTAGATATTAAAAGGCAATGGAATGATGCATTCAAAGTGCTGAGAGAACACTCCCTCTTACTACAGTGCTAAGCCAATCCCAAGCGTCAGTTAAGTGTGAGGATAAAACATTAACATGTTCAGGGATTCAAAGACTCAGAAAATCTCCATCTCGGGCATCCTATCAGAAGTTACGGACATATGCAATCCAACAATAAGACTTGCCTTGCTTGTCTTATTAAAAATTGCAACTCTCAATAAAAAGATATGAGCTGCCAAGCCACAGAAAGACATGGAGGAGACTTCAATGCATTTTGCTAAGCGAGTCTGAGAAGGCTGTCTACTGTGCGATTCCACCTGTATGACATCTAGACTAAATACAGAGACAGTAAAAAGTTTAGTAGTTGCCAGGGGTTCAGGGCAAGGGAGGGAGAGATAAATAAGTACACATAGGATGTGGGGGGCAGTAAAGCTGTTGTGCATGATACTGTAATGGTGGATACATGGCATTATTAATTTTTCAAAGTCCATGGAAGTTACAACACATGGGGTGAACCCTAGTGTAAACCGGGCATCTTAGTTAATAATCATGTATACATCTTCATTTTAACCAATGTAAACTCCTCACTTTTTACTCACTTGTTCTGTACACCTAAAACTACTCTAAAATATAGTCTATTCATTGAACAAACAAATAAACAAAAAGTTGTAACCTTGTAACCCTGTCCCACCCCCAGTTCTGCTGGTCTCCTCTACCCTCATCCCCTTGGTCTGTGTTTATTCCTATAGCTCATCACCTTCCAATATGTCTATTTAATGTACTTACCTTTATTATGTTTTCCTGGCTTATAACTTCCTTATAAGTTTCACAAAGATCCAGATTCTGTTTTTTACTTAAATGTACAACAATTATCTGGCACATAGTAGGTGTTAAAACAATACTTACTGAATAAATATAAAAACAATGTAAAAATTTTAAATGTAAATAAAAGTAAGACCAGGGATTCCTGTAAACAGGAGACATGACCCAGGATATTAGTGAAAATTGCTCCCTAAATAACACAGGGCCACAGAGATAGAGAGAATCCTTTTCGCATTGGGGCAGGAGAAGGACAGGCTATGCAAGAAAATGTGTTAAGATATAAAGTGCATTCAGGGTTATGAATGTTCTTGAATATACACATATACACACAGACATACACATACTAGGGTTATTTTTAACCCTAATAATATTATAAAGTATTCTTTAAAATGTAATTTAAAACGTCTAAAATATAAAAAAAACAAAATTTAAGTTAGTTAAGAAAGTCACAAGAAATGAAATAAAACATGACATGCCTTGGAATATTTAATGTCTTCCTTCAAATGAGAATGCATTTGATCTTGAAGCAAAAATACTCTCTCCAAAATTAGTATAAAATTAGAGCTATCAGATCCCATATTTGTATAGGATAAATCACTATTTGATTGTTCATTTGACCATAGTTGCATAATCATAATAATATAGAGGCCGATAACATATAATATAATATATATTATATATTATATTATATATAATATTCAGGGCAAGGGAGGGAGAGATAAATAAGTACACATAGGATTTGGATAGATAATATAATATCTATATTATATTATATATATATAATAATATAATATAGAGGCTGATAACATATTTTATAATTTTGGAATTAATTTATACACAAAACACAATATTTACATTGTGGTTAAATAAGGAGAAACATTTATTAATCTTGATGATTAAGATAAGGATAAATCCACCAGTATTTGGGAATTAAAAGAAGAGAGACAGAAAAAGTCTAAAGATGTAATTTCCCTCAAGTTTTATTGTGAGGAATCATGAAATATTGCCTAAACTTGATGGAACAAGGAATAGAGATTGTTTAACAAATAGATTTTTAAAAGGTAACCAACAGAATCACTAAATATAATAAAACAATCATCAGTGTAGAGATGTAGAAAGAAGTAAGGGAGCTGGGAAAAGTCAAATAATCCTCCTTTTCCTGTATGATTCAAAAAAAATAACATCCAAATTTTCCAAATTAAGATCTAGGTGTGTATGCCTACAATTTAGCATTGCAGAGAGAACCTCTGGCAGAACCTGGAACTTCATTTTCAGAACAACTTTATGGGGTGAGTGCTACTACTTTGCCTACTTTATACAGGAGGAATTTGAGGCACAGTAATGTTAAGTAATTTGCTTCATGTTTCACAACTAATAGCACACACAGGTGGGATATAAACAACTTGGTGCTTCTATCCATTATACCACGCTGTTTCCTAAACTATAAATGGACAAATAAATGTCTCCTTACACTAGCTTACACTGCCCAGGGCAGAACTATATGTTACTTCCTTTATCACCCTGCCAGAGTCAGCTCTTGATCAGCCTCATCAGTGTAACTCAGTAAGTCCACTGGTTGAGCCACACCTAGAAACGTCAGTCTATGTGGTCATCTGTTCCCCACTAGAAGTTTAGCATGAGTAAGAGTTTAATTTAGATAAAGTCATTACAAACATAGAGATGAATCCTAGCCTCCCAACAGGCAATCTCTGTCTTGTAAGTTAGAGTAAGTATATAGGTCATGCAGGGGAGCCATGGCTCTTTTCTAAGAGACAGACTATGAAACACTATACCAATTTCCTACTAAGCAATTAGGAAAATGTTGGAGTCAATGAGAACTGAGAGGACCAGTCATTAACAAAGTGATTCGAATGTAGCATTAACTTGGCTTAGACCCAGAGAATTCCCCAGCCTATCTCTGCCCTACCCCTAAGAACACATCTTCTGAAAGCCAAGGAAAATGAACTCCATTACCTTGTGCCAAGTAAATAGCTTTTAAACAAGTGTTTTATCATTTCAGACAACTTACCAATAAAAAAGGGTAAAACAGAATTCACATATTTGGATCATAAACTCTCTATCTATTCTAAAGTCATTTCAGCCAAAATGTGACAATAAATGTTTTCTAAAGGCTTGTACATAGAAAGGATACAAATGATGTTCCAGAACATAGAAACCTGTCCTTTTTAGAATTAAGTGAAATGATTTTAAAATGAATCCTGCTTCATAAACAACTTGAAAACTATAAGATGACTTTGAGTAAAGGATAAGCTTATGAAATGTACTCTAATAAATAAGAAGTTCAAAAACATGCTTTTATACCTTACTTTATCTGATCATTGCTTTTAATAAGAACACAATATAGATAAATAATTCAATTATTGCTGTCTTAATCTAGACATTCTAATGTTTACAACTTAAACTGCAGGTTATCCACTCATTTAAAAAAAATAGTTACTTATTACTTACTTATACCTAGTAAGCAATAAAATAGAGTGCTTGCAGAATTTATTTTTACCACCTGGGGGTGGGGAGGAGAAGTGGTAGTTTTGTATATAATATTCTTTTGTGATTTTTTTGTAAATAATTTCAAAGTTGCAAAACAAGACACTGAAAACCCTACAGAAATTAAATAAATAATACTTCTTTTATTACTATCGTGCTCTATGCAACTAAATTAACTGGTACTACTACAATGGCTTCCCAGCAAACTGGGAATAAGAATTAGTTGCAGTCATGCCTGCTGCCTCAGACAGTACATATTCAATATTTGACTGGCCTTAATCAGAAATAAATTCAAAATGTTCTGGATCTCATTGCTTTTTCTTTTTGTTGTTGTTTTTTGAGACAGAGTCTCAAGCTGTCACCCTGGGTAGAGTGCCATAGTGTCATAGATCATAGCAACCCCCAACACTCCCAAGCAATCTTCTTGCTTCAGTTTTTCTATTTTTAGTAAAGATGGGATCTTTCTTTTGCTCAGGCTGGTCTTAAACCCATGAAGTCAAGCAATCCACCTGCTTTGGCCTCCCCAGAGTGCTAGGATTACATGTTTGAGCCATTGCACCCAGCCTGCTTTTTTTTTTTTTTCAGATAAAAATATATTTAGAAGATGGTGGTTCCTTCATGGAAAAGAAAATATAACAAGAAAACCAAAAATGGTCAGAGAAAAGTGAGTCTTTAAGAGAAGTACATGGGCCACTACAATTATCTAAGTTTGTATGTCAAGGAAAATTTAAAATCCCAATGTGATAGATTGGATGATGGTGGGAGGCCTATATTTCTCAGCCTCATTGCTGTCAGGTTACCCATGTGATTTTCTTTGGCCAATAGATGTAGGAGAAAGTGGTGATATATGCTGCTTCCGAGCAAGGGCTTTACCTATCTAGGACCTGTCAATCACTGCCAGAAAAAACACATGCCCAGGAATCTCACGGGTCTTAAAAGAATATGAACTATGTGTAACAGACCTGACCCTCACCATGACTTTCAACCAATCGCAGGTGAATCCAGACCTGATCACTAAACCCCAGACAACCCACAGGTCCATGTGTGAGAGAAAAAAAATCCTTATTTTTGCATGCTACTAGATTTTGAGGTAGTTTGTTATACTGCATTGTTATGGCAATAGCAAAGTTTAACTAACACCTTGCAATTTTGAAAACCATTTAGATTGTCAATCCACCAAGAGTAGAGTAAATGCAATTATTTTAAATGTATTCATTGAAGTGCTAAAGAAAATGATTACTCTGAACCAAGAAGGGTTCTGCTCTTATCTTATCCTATGCATAGAAAACTAAAAATATAAATTAAATCTTCATTCAAAATAAAATACACATTTAAGAGCATTAAAATCCCAACAAAACATGTAAGGGATGGAGAATGTGACTATCCAGAAGATTGCTACTCAATATGTAATCATTTAATTAATACTTATTGAGCACCCAGTGAATGTTCTATGGCTCTTATGAAAATAGAGATGAGAAGTACAAGTTAAGTAAATAGTACAGTGTCAGCCACATAGTAAGTATGATATAAATGTTAGTGCTATGACTATCTTCATCATCATTTAGACAAACAGTAGAGTGTCCTATAATAACAATGCAATATGGTAACTGCTAAAATGGAACTCTTCACAAATTGCATGGGAGTACTCAGCACAAAAAAAACCCCGCCTGCTTTGGGGAATATGAACAATGTTTTAAAGCAGATTGCATTTAAGATGAAAAGAGAAGAATGAGTGAGAGTTTGCAAATACAGGAGCAAGGAAAGGCATTCTAGCCCATAGAAAGGCCCCAAACATGAATGTGCTCAGCACATGTAGGAAAGAATGCAGCAGAAGCATCTCATGAAAGGTGAGCAAGGCCATCCCCTCAGCCTCCTGTTAGCAAAGACCTTGCTAACACAATGCCACATATTATATTCCAATCACTAAAATGCGGACTAAACATGTTCTCCTAGTGGGCGGTGTACTGATTCAATAAATAATAATCATTCTCTTCACTTCTTATAAAGGAATGACAAGAGACTCCACAGACTTTAATCTCTATTAGAGCAGCATGCCAGTGGTACTCATAAACTAATCTATATTATTCCTAAAGTTAATGTGGACTCCAGTGAAGGAGTATAGTGAGGCCAGCTGCCACACCAACTGCAAAGCTCCTTCCTTCCAGGCAAAACTGCACATAAAGATAGATCGAAATCTTGACAATTTCAGAAAAGACACTTTGCTTTTAGTGCATAATCGTTGTTGCCCTGAGGTAGCGCTGACTTTCGATTGCTAATCTAGGTTTCTCTTATAAATTACTATTTGTTTACCTTCATCATTATTAGTGCTTTTCCTCTGAACTTCTTGCTACTAGGAAGCATCACTTGCATGCCTAATAGAGTTTCAAATTTAACTTGTCAAGGGTCAAACTCTTTGATTAATAACTTCTCTTAAAATAAACAAGTAAGTAAATAAAAAGATGCCTTACTCAGGGTTATTGCATTAGCCTACTGTTTTAGGCTGCCATAATAAATAACACAGAATAGCAGCTTAAATAAGAGAAATTTATTTTCCACAGTTCTGGAGACTACAAGTCCAAAATCAAGGTGCCATCAAGGTAGGTTTGCTTCTGAGGTCTCTTCTCTCCTCCTGGCTTGTAGTAAGCCTCCTTCTCGCTGTGTAATCACAAGTTCTTCTAGGAGCACATCCAGAGAAAGAGAAGTCTCTCTTCTTCTTCTTCTTATAATACCAGTAGTCCTATCAGATTAGGGTCCACCCTTATGAACTCATCCAACCTTAATTTCTTCTTAAAGGCCCAATCTCCAAATACAGTCATATTGGAGGTTGGGGCTTTAGCATATTCATTTGAAGGGGACACAATTCAGTCAATAGCAGCTACTTATAGTAAATGGCACCTCCATTTACCGCAATGATCAGGTCCGCAATGATCAGATCAAGAAAAACCTCCAAATGTAAATTTTTTTCAAACTTTTATGTCTCACATCTAATTTATCTCCAAATCCTACTGGCTCTACCTTCAATACTATCTTCCATATAAAGTTCCTCTACTCCCATTGTCCTAATCCAGGATGATACCTGCTAATCTCAGGATCATTAACTCTGCTTCCTATCCCTGTCCACCTCTGCCCTCCTACAACCTATTCTCTACACAGCGGCCAGAGTAACCTTTCAGAAAACAAATCACATCATATCACTCCCCTACTCAGATGCTCCACTGGCTTCCCGGCCCAGTGGCAGGGGAATCTGAATCTCTGCCACATCCTGCAAGGCTGAGGGCTGGATTCCAGACTCCTCCAACTCTCCCCACCACAACCACTCCGTACTCATCCCTTTGTGCCCATACACTCTGAGAACATTCCCGTCTCAGGGCTCAGTACTTAATTTCCCCTCTGTGGGAAAGATGGTCACATGTCTGTTTCTCAACAATGTAGCCCTCTGCTCAAGGGTGTCCTCCTAAGGGACTACTTCCCTCATCACCCAGTTTCAAATGCCAGATTACCTTAGTTTGTTTCCATGGTACTTTTCATATTACATGAGGTTATGAGCGTATGTGTGCACTTGTTTATTATTTATCTACTCCTACTAAAATGAAAGCTTTACAAGGCAGGGAGATTCTTCTTACTGCTCCTCCTCCCTCTTCTTCAGCCCAGCATGTTCCCTCTGCCAAGAACAGTACTTAGGGCATTACATCTATTTAGCTAATATATATAAGATAAACAAATGGATTTGGGTTACTAGAGGTTCTTGATTAGCCTTACAATACACTGTGACGTTTACTGCATCAACATTATTATAACCTGTAATTATCCAATAATGAAACTCTAAAGTAATTATGGGCTATGCTTCAAAATACCTTACTCCAAAAATAAAAATACAAATCAGTACATACCACCTTCTCATTCCTAAACTGAGGATACAAACCTAATATTCTACATTTGCTCATATTCTATCATTCTCTTGTTGCTGTCCAGTCATCTTTCCACTGGAAAGAGAAAATGTAGACCACAGATAAAAATGTGTAAGAACAATTTTGCTAAACTAATGAACAAACTTTCAACAACAATGATCCTTGATGGTCTCACCTAAATATATTCTTATTTAATTTATACAAATATAGTTTGGGTAAAGTATGCAATATACTTTATGAAGACATTTGCTACAAAAAAAAATGAAACTCAAACCAAGAAGAAGGACCACATTAGAATAGATATGAGCCTCCTCAGACCTCCAACACACATGGTCCCCAGTGTTCCTACATAGACTTGCAAGGAGCATACAGGACCTTTGGATCAGAATAAAGTGATAGAGAGTCGTCCCATATACGTGAAAGATGGGTGATGATGCTGCCACAGTTAGAAACCACGGAAGGCAGGGAAGGCTCTTTGGAGAAGAACCCATGCCACACATCTATTCCTACTGTCCCATTCACCTTAACCCAGCTCTTCTTCACAGAGACTGCCACATATGGTGCAGAGAATGAAGAGGATGGTCATGCAAGAGCCACATGACAACAGTAAGTAGTCACGGCCTAAGGAATTTCACCAAGCCTGGCAAGCTCTTGAACTCCCAATCTGAGAGAAGCATTCCTAATGAGATTAAGTGGGAAGAGGCTTCAGATTGTTGCAGATCCCCTAACATCCTGCTTTCATTGACCAACACATTCTCCTTCAGTAAATAACAATCCCCATTATCACATGGGCAACAATTTAAAAGGATCCAGTGGCCCACTTACATTTAAAATCTTGGAGAGTAGGGAAGTACAGGAAATAAGTGAAGATAGTTGGGACACGTACATTACAAGATATCCATGGAAACAGCAAAGTCCGGATGCAGTCAGGCACCTCATAGCAGCATTTGGGTCAGCTACAAACCAGACCACATACCTAACACTGTAATCCCTAAGATCAATTCCTGTCACCTGGTGATGTTACTCTGGGAAACTGACTAGTGAGGGGTTGCTAGAACTGAAACAGGAACACACAGCTGAAGAAGAGGCAAGAGAAAAGGAAACTATAGAAGAACTCCCAAGAAAATTCACAGTGAAGGGCTCAGCAGATGATTTTGTGGACCTCAACAAAATCCTTAAAAAGTTTGAAAACATGGACCCCAACCCTGAAAGGTTTTCATTCATAGAGAGGAATGTTCATGATATATTTTCTACTTACAAGCAAAACTCGGATGAAATAAAGAAATAAACTGAGCAAACCACCACAGACCTCTTCTGAAAAGAGAGACATCTCCCCAAGAAGAACCTCAGGCAGGTGTTTCAAGGGTTGTTCCAGAAAAAGACATTGTTACCATAGCAGATGGCAGCTCTGTTCATGTTACTGTCCCCAGGACTTTCCAGTGGGGCAAGATGCGGAGGTGGAAGGCTCTGATATTTATCATCCTGACCTTGTGTGGGCCTCGTGTCTGTGTCTTAGTTTACAACAAAACAAACTTTAAAAAGTATGTGTCTAAATAGAAAATGCCCATAAAATAAAGATATAAAGAAAGAAAATATTTCTTGTGTTTTAAGCTAAGTTTTGCTTCTTTGTGTTTTAATCAAAAGTTTAAAAATATTTAAGTTTATAAAATGAAAATGTTACAGGAAGCTGAACTTTCTAACTAAGAAATTTCTTTAATTCTTATTGAAGAAATAATTTTATTTTTACAAATCTAGTGCCACCTAAATGTACAGTGTTTATAAAGTCTACAGCAATGCACACTAACATCCTTGGCCTTCATGTTCACGCACTACTCACTCACTGACTTACCCACAGCAACATTCAGTTCTGCAAGTTCCATTTATGGCAAGAACCCCATACAGGCATACCACTTTTTATCTTTTACACTGTATTTTCACTATACCTTTTCTGTGTTTAGGTATGTTTAGGTACACAAATACCACTGTGTTACAGTTGCCTATAGAATTCAGTACAGTCTCATGCTGTTCAGGTTTGTAGCCCAGGAGTTACAGGCCGTACCATCCAGCCTAGGTGTGTAGTGGGCTGTGCCCTGTAGGTTTGTGTAACTGCATTCTGAGATGTTCATACAATAATTAAATCCCCTAACAACAAATTTCTCAGGAAGTATCCCTGTCATTAAGCGACACATGATAGTTATCTGTTGCCTCAAAGAAATCATAGACAGAACAATGGCTCTAAAGAAAAGAGCCTCATAAGATGATACAAGAGTTTAAGAATATTTAAAACAACATAAGGAAATAAAAAAGTAATTTGGCAGAGCTCAGACAAAAAGGAGTATGGAAAGATATATAAAATGTTACAAAAACTAGAATTAACACACATTTTAAAAGTCAGAATAATGAAAATTGCATTAAAAATATAACTTAGCAAAGCTATATAAATGATTATGGCAATACACATAGACATGAAAAAAAGAGAAAATCCCAAATGAGAAGGAAGTGAACAAGAGAAAAAATAAACTCTAAGATAAAGTAGCCAAAGACAGGAGAGAAAATACTTTGCTAAAATAAATACTCTTTAGATCTTGCCCCAGAAAACAAACAAACAAACAAACAAACAAAGATCAAGGCAAAAACATATTGTGGAAAGTCACTGAACTTCAAAGATAAGGGGCGATACTATATAGATATCCAGTGGACGGGTGGTGGACATTTACCAAGGGAAAAATACAATTTGATCTTAGATTTACCCAAAGCAAAACAAAAGCAAAACACACAGCTTTGTGACAGTGCAGCAGTCCGCAGAATTCCAAGGAAAAGAAAATTTGTTTGCAATAATGTTAGAATCATCCAATCGAGTAATAAAAAGACTCTCAAGCTTATAAAAACCAAGGGAAGACAAAATCTGTAATCCTTTTCCTAAAACCTCTGTGCCTTTCTATCACTGTTCTGGAACTGGAAGATCTGCCGATAGTATAAGAAACAACACTGACAACAAAATTAATGAGAAGTTAAAAATCAGGAAATATACAGGGGAAACAATTCCTTATTATTTTTAGATGACATGATGGTCCACAGACAAGAACCAATAGAATCAACGAACAAACCAATGGACTTACCAGAGAGTGCAGTAAGGTTGACAGATACAAGATTGACTTTTAAGAACAGTGGCATTCTGACACAGATAGCTTTGTAATAATGTGATTTTTGGTCTTCTGGATATATACCTAGTAGAGGAATTATGGGATCCAATGGCAGTTCTATTTTTAGATTTCTAATATTCTCCAGATATCTTTCCAAAAGGATATTAGTTTGCATTCCCACCAGCAATGTAGAAATCTTCCCTTTTCTCCACATCCACGCCAGCATCTCTGGTTTGGGAATTTTGTGATGTGACCTAATCTTACTGGAGTTAGATGATATCTCAAAGTAGTTTTGATTTGCATTTCTCTGATG
>CAUYRH010013263.1:0-19174 GCA_963574655.1 Perodicticus potto | reverse complement strand
AGCTGGCGGGTTCAAATCCAGCCTGGGCCCCGCCAAACAACGACGGCTGCAACCAAAAAATGGCCGGGTGTTGTGGCAGGCGCCTGTAGTCCCAGCTACTTGGGAGGCGGAGGCAGGAGACTCGCTCGAGCCCAGGAATTGCTGTGAGCTGTGATGCCATAGCTCTCTATCCAGGGTGACAGCTTGAGGCTCTGTTTCAAAAAAAAAAAAAGAAAGACAAATGTACTTGCCCCTGCCAGAAATTGGACAAACTAAATATAAAACAAAACGAAACAAATGATTTGCAAATGTTGGCACTTTAACTGTTATTACCAAGAAGTTACTTGTGACATCTCATCTCTGATCTCGATACAATGCAGTCTCAACTTGAGTGTTGATATTAAATTAAAAATAAAAATTACCTGGGCCACACTTGGGAGCTCCTGAGTCAGGGACCCTAGTGAGGCCCAGGCGTCTGTAATTTGGAACAGTTCCCCAGGTGGTGCTGAGGGGTAGCCAGAGGCAAGAACCATCAGTAGAGGATCCTGCATCTCTGCTTAGCACTGCCCTCTCTCTGCTGTTCCGCCTGTCTCCAGATGGGGGTGCCCTCTCCCTCCTGTCAGGGAAGAAGGACCTGCAGGCCCCGCCCCCCACCTGCTGGAGCCAGCAGACATTTTTTTTTGCTGGTAGAGTGAGGTGTGGATTATTGGAGCCTGCACTCTGGAGAACTCAAAACCCTTGAGAGGCTTAGAGACTGCACATTGTCCGAGTATAGAAATACTGACCCCATTACTGAAACAGTAACAGCAAACTGCAGCTTTTCATGCACAGAGATGTTCCTGAAAGTGCCTTGGGTTCTGTTCTCCTGTGCCTGGGAGTGGTTGGCTCTGAGTCCTTCTCTCTCTGCTCATCCAGTTTTCCTCCCACCTGCTGTGGCTTGATTTTGCGGAGAGCTCAGATGAGGTGAAGGTGCATTCCATGGTTGTGAGACTTTTTCTTTTTTCTAGGAAATAAGATTTTTATTTTTTTTAAATTTTTATTCAGATTAATATGAGGATACAATTAGGTATACAATTAGGTTTTATTCAGATTAGTATGAGGATACAAACAATTAGGTTGCATTTGTTAGGTGAAGTCCCTGTTGTAGTTGTGCCCCTCACCCAAGGAGGTGTGCCCAGTAAACCCTTACATTGTGCCCATTAGGTGAGAGCACACCAATCTTCCTCCTTCCTCCCTTTTACCCCTCCCCCCGTCCTCCTCCCAACTTGAATTAAATCAAGTTTTTCTCTTCTGTGTATTACTTTGTCTACTGGCTTCATATTAGTATTGCATACACTGGATATTTGCTTTTCCATTCTTGTGATACTTTACTAAAGAGAATGTTCTCCAACTCTATCCAGGTTAATACAAAAGATGGAAAGTCACCATCTTTTTATGGCTGAAGAGTATTCCATGGTATGCTTGTACCACAGTTTATTAATCCATTCATGGGTTGATGGGCACTTGGATTGAGTCCACATCTTGGTGATTGTAAATTGAGCTATGATAAACAATCTAGTGCAAATGTCTTTATGGTAAAATGATTTTTTTTCTTCTGGGTAGATGCCTAGTAATGGGATTGTGGGATCAAATGGAAGGTCTATTTTGAGTTCTTTGAGGATTCTCCATACTTCTTTCCATAGAGGCTCTATTAGTTTGCAGTCCCACCAGCACTGTAAAAGTGTTCCCTTCTCTTCACCTCCATAGTATCTGTAGCTTTGGGACTTTGTAATATGGGTCATTCTCACTGGGGTTAGGTGATATCTCAGGGTGGTTTTGATTTGCATTTCTCTGATTATTAGGGATGGTGAGCATTTTTTGTGAGTCTTTTTCTCCTGAAATGCTGTCCAAGTTCCTCCCATATCCTCGCTCACTCTGCCCTCTGGGGCATAGCCGTGTGTCCCTCACTGAAGGAGCTGGGAGTTGGTTGTGGTGGAACAGGGGTGGGGACAGGTAAAGGAAATGGGAAGTCAGGAGGCCTGGCTTCTAGACCCAGCTCGCCCAAAATGTTGTGAGTTATCTGTCATTGGGCTATTCCGTCCCCTCTCTGGGACTTAGTTCTCCTCTCCCTGTGAGAGGAGTTGGTCTAGTTGGCCTCTGAGCTGTGCTCCAGCTTTAGAGAGCTGTAACTCTTATGAGTGCTCTTCTGTGGACAAGGTCCCTTTCCACCAGTGCACCAGCTGAGAACTTACAGGGGACACACATGCAAACGTGCTCTTATATCACACACTCTGAGGAGTAAGTTTAGGAAGGCTCATTTTGCCTTCTTCCCTACTAGAGGCTCAGGTTGCTCCTGCACCAGCAATGGTCCCAGCACTGGGGACTGTCATCTGCCAGTGTCTCCTTTAGGTGCCTGGCACTGTATGACCCCTTTGCACATTTATCTCATTCTACCCTCCCCACAACTCCATGAGGAAGTATCATTACCCCAATTTGTTTTATCTTAGTTTTAGAAGATAATTTTTATATCAGTTTAAAATATTGCAGCCTGGACAACATAGTGAGATTCCATCTCTAAAAAAGTTTAAAAATTAGCCCAGCATGATGATGTGGGCCTATAGTCCCAGCTACTTGGGAGACTGAGGCAGGGGGCTTGCTAGAGCTCAAGAGTTACAGGTTACAGTGACCTGTGATGACACTACTGCACTCTAGCCTGGGTGACAGAGTGAGATCCTCTCTCTCTACATGTGTATATATATATGTGTGTACAAATGTATATATGTGTATGTATATAATATATCAAGTGAAAGTGTGGTGGGACTGAGCCTTTACCTTCTGGGATCTGATGCTAACTCCAGGTTGATCGTGTCAGAATTAAATTGCAGGACACCCATCTGGTATCAGAGAATCAGTCAGTATGGGGAAAGAGCACATACCGCTGGTGTCAGAAATACTGTGTGAGTGTAAAGAAACTGTTTTTCTCATCTACCCCAGACTTAATTTCCTGGCTTTCTCGTATTTGACCTTCAAAACCAGACTTGAGCCTCACCTCTGGGGAGCCTTCCCTGATCCTCAGGGTTGGGGGCAGGTGATGCTCTTACATGTTTCCTGAACACATGCACTTACCTCCATCAGAGGCCTGGAGACATTATATGGCCTTGCTTTTTTTTCCCCCTCAGTTTAACCAGATTCTGAGTCTTAGAGAACAGGTCTGTGTCTTAGGTGTCTTGGGATCTCTAGCACCTGGAACACAGCCTGACACTTCCCAAAGCAGTAGTTTCGGTTTGTCAGTTGAATTACATCATATAGAAGGTGGGGACAGGAGTTCGTATGCTCACCTCATCATTAAGGTGGTGCAGTGTGCTGGTACAAGGCATGAGTCCAAATCTTGGCTTTACCACTCACAGACTATATGCCCTTGGGAAAGGGTTTTAACCTTTCTGACGGACTTGCAACCAGTAGGTAAACGATGGCACCTGTGATAAGAAAGGAGGAGCAATCTGGGGAGGAGGACATCCTGGGGGTGGTAGATAGATGATCTGGGAAGGAGACCATGGAGACCTGGGGTCATCTACCAGTAATGACAGTGAAAGTCACAGAGGTAGGTGTGGATGAGGTGGATGGAGGGGCGTGTGCAGGGGAGCCTAGAGGGCTGGTGAGATGAACAGGGGTCACAGGAAGACAACAACAAATCAGGGTGTGTGGGAAGAGGGGTCTCTGTCTTCCTGACTTCATCAAGCTCCTATTCTGATCAATCAAAAACCAGCGTAAGGCGGCACCTGTGGCTCATCGTGTAGGGCGCTGCCCCCATATACCAAAGGTGGCAGGTTCAAAGCCGGCCTCAGCAGAACTGCAAAACAGAAAACTAGCTGGGCATTGTGGCGGGCACCGGTAGTCCCAGCTACTCGGGAGGCTGAGGCAGGAGAATAGCCTAAGCCCAGGAGTTGGAGGTTGCTGTGAGCTGTGACTCCACGGCACTCTACTGAGGGTGATGGAGTGAGACTCTTTCTCTACAAAAAAAAAAAAAAAGCAGGAAAAATCAGCTAAATTCTGCCTACAGTCTTTAAATTAGGAATGCCTGGGATCTAAAATAGCTCCCAATAATAAATCATAAATAATAAATGATTTATGTACTTATTGGCTGCGGCTTTCATTAGGAGCTATTGGTAAAGGCAGTACAAGTGAGTTTTTTGAGCCTGATTGAATGAAGAGGGAAATCAAAATATAGAAGCTAGTGCACAGCATCCTCCCCTCCCCCGCTCCTGTGCTGGTGGCCTTGGGAGGACGTGGGGTGGGGTTGAAATGGGCACCTAAGGCATGAAGAAAGATGGCGGCACTGGAAGGCAGCAGCTCAGCCTAGCCCAGGTGGGTCTGCACCCCAGAAACCATCTTCCTTTCTTCTTAGGTGTCTTAAATGCTTTCTTGAGTGTTATAATTTACACCCAAAAGAGAAGTTCACAGTTCGAGCTGGAGCCATTCTTTGGGCCAGTTTTACTCTTCCAGGGGTGCAGAAGGCAAGGTTTGTGGGGGCAGCCCCTGAGCAGGACAGCTGTATGCAGTGCCTGCAGCACCTGGGCTGGGGGCTTCACCCTGACCCCCTCAGCTCTTATCTACCAGCTGCAGTAGGAAAGAATCCCTGCTTGTGTTTGGTGGGCTCTTCTCAATTGCCTGAGGGCGAAGAGCCACAGCCTGGTCATGGCCAATGGGGAACAGGCACCAGTGGCCACCTTCTCAGCAGGCCTCTTCGGGTCACACCTGCACACTGCTTCCGGCATATTTTCTAACTGAGTTAAAAGTCATGTCAACAGATGACCCTGCAAACTAATGAAAAGGACCTATGTCTGCCAATTGTGTCTGGAAGCACAACTGCTAACTGTGGCCCCCTTAGAAAAGATAAGTTGGAGTCCCAGCCTCCAGAACCTGGCAAAACAGGATCACTAACAATGTAAGATGAAGTCATTTTGATGGGCCTTAATCCAGTGTGACTAGTGTCACAGGGGAAATTTGGAGACAGACACACAGGGAGCTTGCCATGTGAAGATGAAGGCAGAGATTGAAGTGATGTATCTACAAGCCAAGAAATGCCAAAGACTGCCAGCAACCACCCGAAGCTAAGGGAGAGGCCTGGAATAGATTCTCCCTGGAAGCCTCAGAAGGACCCAGCTCTTCTGACATCTTGATCTTGGACTTGCAGCCTCCAAAACTATGACACAATAAATCCACCCAATATATAGCACACCAATATACCTCTGTCCAGATTACTGTGTGGGCGGCACACATAGGGCCACACCTTTCACAGTGGTGCAAAAGGGGCTTCTTTTGAAAAGGGAGAAGGAAAAGTTAAGTTTTCCGAAGAGTATCTTTCTTCTGGTTTCTCAGCCATGTTAATAATCTATACCTATATTGTTTTCCCATGACTCTCTGCATTTGTTCATTCACTTATCCATTTATTTGCTCACCCATCTGTTCATCTGTTTTTTCATTCATCCAACACATTTTTCTTGTCCACATCCCGTATGCTGGCCACTGGTCCAGTTGCTGGGCACACAGTGGGGATCAGGACAGACAAGGGCTTTGTCCTCATGAAGCTTCCATAATACTGGAAAGACATGTCACTATTAAACAATGCTGAAACAAATGTCAAATGACAACAGTGGAGAGTGTTACACATGACCAAAACTGGATGCCAAGAGCGATTGGCCTGGGGTCTAATCTCCCAGCTAACCCGATGCTGGCCTTGGCCTGTTTGTAAAGCCCGTCCTTCCATATGAGGACAAGACCCCTCAAGCCATAGAATGGCCTCCCGAGACTGTTAAATGTCTTGCCACTTGTGAACCTTGTGCATCTTGAGCACAGATAAGGACATTAGTTTGTGTCTGTCCCCTCCACAGCACTGCTTTTGGCCCAGGTGGGTCTGTGCCCCAGAAATGATCTTCCTTTCTTCTTGGGTGTTGTAAATTCTTTCTTGAGGACTGAGAAGGGGTTCTCTGGCCAAGGTGGCAGGTATGGACAATACCCCTTAGTGGCCAGACTCCCTGGGTAAAGACCAAATGGTGACAGCACCGAAGGGTTGCGAGAGACTCAGGTAGTCTCTGCAGGAGACCTGAGACCCCGATTATATAGTGCAGAGCAGTATTACTCAAAGGGTAACAGTAGTACTACTGTTACTACTGCCTGGACCAGCAGTACTACTACTGCGTCAGGGACCCTGGAGGGCCAACACACAGCTCTAGCATGCCCTCCAAGGGATGCTGAAGCTCCGGGAGGGTGAAGACACTGGTAGAGGGCACAGGTATACTTTGGGGGACAAATACTCCTGGTTTGAGAACTGGCTTTTTGCTGACTGTGGCTTAATTTTATTATCTTTAATGAGATAAAAATTGTGAAGGGGCTTGGCGCCTGTGGCTCAACGGGCTAAGGCGCCAGCCACGTACACCTGAGCTGGCGGGTTCGAATCCAGCCCGGACCCGCCAAACAACAATGACGGCTGCAACCAAAAAAAAATGGCCGGGTGTTGTGGTTTGCACCTGTAGTCCCAGCTACTTGGGAGGCGGAGGCAAGAGACTCACTTGAGCCCAGGAATTGGAGGTTGCTGTGAGTGGTGATGCCATGGCACTCTATCCAGGGTGACAGCTTGAGGCTCTGTCTCAAAAAAAAAAAAAAAAAAAAAAAAAATTGTGAAGGTTACATTAGGTAATGCATGTCAAGTGTACCTGGGATCTAGCGTAAACAATAAACATTAGCTGGTGATTATTTTATTATGAGGATGATTCCCATCTGTGTTTGTGGAGAACTGGCCTACCTACTGAAAACATCGGGGCATCAGGAGGTTATCAAATAAACCTCAGTGTGACTGGGGCCTCTCTTGAGCTGGCTGCCTGGCTGGCTCTGTGTGCTCTGCTGGTTGAAACGAACTGGTGAGGCCAGAGATACCACCTGGCTTGGTGCCTCCATAACCCAAGGGCTTAGAGAGCAAGGGTTGACAGAAATCTGGGCCTGAACTTGCTCCAGGAACTGTGGCCTACAATCAGGTTACATATACAAACTGTCATCTCAACACAAGAGGGTACAAAATCAGTGCCTCATGCATGAACTGAACAAAGAAGGGTGTTGGCACTCAGGGGGAGAGAGGGCACCGGAGGGTGAGGTGCTGAAGAAACAGATGTTGTGAAGGGTCGGGTCCCGTACAGTCTCTGGAGGAGGAGTCCAGCCTCCAGGGCCTCAAGTGCTACGGAGCATTCTCCGTGTTTGTGCTGCGTCTCTGACTTTCTGCTTACTTTGTCACTTTAAGCCCTTGTATTTGTCTACCCAAATAGGAAGTTGTTCTAATCTAAGCTGTAATAAAGCTCTGAGCTTAAATCAGCTGTGCCACTCCCCAGGACAGCTGCCCACACAGGTCAGAAAGACCAAGGGAGATTTGCAAATGCACTGAGCTATTTCCAGAACATGCAAATCCTGCTTGGCCCCACTCCTTTACCACCAAATTTTCACTGGGTGATGCTGGAGGAGGCCTCCCACATCGTTCAGACTTCTAGAGCAGGCCAAGAGGTGCAACCGGCCGCAGCTGCACCTGCCACCTCCTACACAGGGGCCCCAGGCTCACTGTGTCAGAGGAGGGGAAACAGGTTTCTCAGCTCCTTCCAAGAATTCCCTGGGAGGCAGGGGGTCACTGGGACAAGATGTCAGGGTTATTTTATTCTTTTATCCCAGAAGGGGAAACAGGCCAGTTTGGGACCTGCCATAGTCCTTTTTTTTGAGACAGAGCCTCAAGCTGTCACCCTGGGTAGAGTGCTGTGGCGTCACAGCTCACAGCAACCTCCAGCTCCTGGGCTTAAGCGATTCTCTTGCCTCGGCCTCCCAAGCAGCTGGGACTAAGTGCCTGCCACAACACCTGGCTATTTTTTGGTGGTAGTTGTCATTGTCGTTTGGCAGGCCTGGGCTGGATTCAAACCCGCCAGTTCTTAGCCACTTAACTTACAGGCGCCGAGCCTGCCATAGTCCATTTTGTGCTGCTGTAAGAGAACAAAGATTTGGTTCTGACAGTTCTGGAGGCTGGGAAGTCGGGAGTCCTGGGCCTGCATCTGGCTGCGGCCTTCCTGCTGCATCATCGCCTGGCAGCAGATGGAAGGGCAGGAGAGCACGCCGGAGAGAGCGAGAGAACGCAGCTGCAGCCGCGGGCCCTTTTACAAAGGGCAGAATCTGCTTATGAGTCCTGATGACTGAAACGTCTCCCATTAAGCCCACCCCCCAGCGCAGCTGCACTAGGGAATGAGTTTCCAGCATGTGCTTTTGGGGGGACAAATTCAAACCATAGCAGGGCCCTGGTCTGCTGGGTCGAGGCCCTGGGCAGGTTGAGATGTGGTGCCTTACTTGAGGCTGAAGGGCCCTGGGCCTGGGTGCACAGGGGGCTTCTTCCTGGTCTGCTCCTGACTCAGGTCTCCCTCTACAGTGGGTTCTGATCCCTCCCTCACCCACTCCACCCCACTGCCACACAGATAACCAGCAAAGGTGCCCACATATTCCCTGGTGTGCCCTACTGGTTCCCCACTGGGGCTCACAAAATGGGCTGAGTGAGCTAAGGTCCCAGCAAAATATAACAGGCCAGGGTCCAACAAGGGGAGGGGGAAAGGTTCTATATCCCTGTTGACTTTATATTCAGACAAGTATGCTCTCTCATCATTTTTTTTTCAGAGACAGAGTTTCACTTTCATTACCCTTGGTAGTGTGCTGTGGAGTCATAGCTCAAGGCAACCTCAAACTCCTGGGCTCAAGTGACTGAGTGCCTCAAACTCCTGGGCTCATCTTGCCTCAGCCTCCTGAGTAGCTGGGACTACAGGTGCCTGCCACAACGCCCAGGTATTTTTTTTAGAGATGGTATCTTGCTCTTGTTCAGGCTGGTCTTGAACTTGTGAGCTCAAGCAATCCACTCACCTCAGCCTCCTAGAGTGCTAGGATTATAGGTGTGAGCCACCACACCCAGCTGCTCTCTGGTCATTCTGATTTTTGTTTTGTTATTTCTGTCTTTGGATTCTTGAAAACTATCTAAAATCTTTATGAAAAAGACAGATTAAATATTATATACAAATAGATATATGTACATATATAAAAATATATATGTATATCCATATATATGGAAAATAGTAGTCTACTCCTCACCTCAGTGTGGGGGGATGCAATGTGATTCTGGGGACAAAATGATCCCCCTACAAGTTATGTCTAAGACATTAAAAGGTAGGAGGGAGTCTGTGCCCACTCGGCTTCCAGAAACACCTCTTTTTTGGCTTTCAGAGATGCCCTTTGCTCTTGCTCTTTTTCCCGTCCCTGCCACCCTCTTTCCCTATTCCTTACCCACAGAAAGAGGGTCGGATACCCCCACAGAGGTAAAGGAAGAGGACACCGTCGTCCAGGGCCCCGCCCAGGCCCTTCATTAAATACGGCTTGTGGCACCCCGGCCCCACACACTTCCAAACCCTCCCCCCCCCCTGCGTGGCCCCCTCAGCCCTGCTGTGGCCCCGGCTCCCGCCCTCACGCTGCTGCGCCTCTTTCGTGTGACTGGAGTGTCCCAGCTTGCGGCTGGAGCCAGCTGCTCTCTCCCGCTGACAGCCCGCCGTGGGCAGCCAGTTGATGTTGGGGATGCCCCCTAAGCCCGACGCCGGACCCAGGTCCCAATCAGGGAGACTTCTGTCCCGGAGACAGTACATACCCACAGCGCTGTGCTGAGGCGCGGGAAGGGCCCCTGCTCGGCCGTGATCCGCCACTTCCTCGGGTGCTCTCGGGGAGGTCACCTCACCAGTTTTTATTGCTGCTGTTTTCAAATTTTGGTAAAACGCACACCAGATAAAATTTACCATTTTAAACATTTGTAAGTGTCCAGTTCAGTGGTATTAAGCCACATCCACAGTGTTGTGCAAATCACCGCCATCCATCTTCAGAGCTCTTTCCATTTCGTAAAACTGTAACTCTGGGAAATTCGGACACATTCTCCAACACGGATGAACTTAAGGACATTAAGTGAAGAAAGCCTGTCACAAAAAGAAATGCTGTGTGATTGGCTCGGTGCCCACAGCTTAGTGATTAGGGCACCGGCTGCATGCACCGGGTCTGGTGGGTTCAAACCCAGCCCGGGCTGGCCAAGCAACAGTGACAACTACAATAAAAAATAGCCGTGCACTGTGGCGGGTATCTGTAGTCCCAGCTACTTGGGAGCCTGAGATAGAATTGCTTGACCCCAAGAGTTACAGGTTGCTGTGAGCTATGATGTCTCCGCACTCTACCAAGGGTGACAAAGTGAGACACTGTCTCAAAAAAAAAAAAAAATACTGTGTGATTTCACATCTATGAGGTACCTAGAATAGTCAAGCTCATAGAGACAAAAAGTAGAATGGCTTATTCCAGGGCCTGGGGGAGACGGAAGCAAGGAGTTCTTTAAAGGGTAGAGTTTCAGTTTGAAAGATATAGAAAGTTCTGGAAATCGTTTACACAACAATGTGCATGTACTTACTGCTAGACCATATACTTAAAAGTGGTGTTAAGATGAGGCTGGGAGCAGTGGCTCACGCCTCTAAGCCTAGCATTTTGGAAGGCTGAGGTGGGAGGATTGCTTGAGCTCAGGAGTTGGAGGCTTCAGTGAGCTATGACGGTACCACCGTGCTCCAGCCTGGGCAACAGAGACCCTGTTTCTAAAATAAATAAATTTAAAAAGTGAGTAAGATGGTAAATTTTGTTATGTGTATTTAAAATTTAAAAAATTCTCAAAACTTTAAAAAAAACCCTGAAAGTCTGTATCCTCACCTCATTTCTTTTTGCCTCAGTATCTTCATTTGTAAAATGAGAATAATTAGGCCATCTCCCCCTTGGGGCTGTGGTAAGGATTTGCTGAGTGATCATTCCTGTTGGAGCCTGGCCATCTAAGTGCCCTCATGCCAGCTGTTATTATTTTTAATGTTTCAGGTTAAGCAGGGAAGGAAGAGTGTGCGTTAGTGAGGGGCTTTGCTGAGGAAGGGGACAGGGCTAACAGGATGACATGTAGAGGTGGTGTGGGGGCAGGGAAGTCTATTTCAGGATCTGGGGAATCTACCCTGCCAGATGGAGGAGTCAATGCTTGTCTGAACATCTGTGTCCCAGAAGGACTGCCTAGGCTTCCCAATTATGTAGACTCAATTTTGAATTTGTGATCATTTATGCACAGCAGGCTGATGTTCCTGAGTCTTTTACCAGGCCAAAAAAAAAAAAACAAAAACAAAACTAAAAAGTGAGCTGACCTCATTTTTGACACCAACCAGATAGATTGGGTACAGAAGAGATTTCTAAATTTCTTAACAGGATAACTGCCTCCAAGACCTTGGGCAAAGGTTTCCAGAAATATGGTTGCGAATCATCTCAACTGCTAGTCAAGTAGAACCTCACAGCAATTTTTTTCTTAATGAGATTGTGCCTTTAAAAAACTTAAAAAAATTTTAATTTTAGTAAAATACACATAACATAAAATATACCACCTTAATCATTTTTAGGTATACATTTCAGTGTTAAGTATACTCACATTGTTGTGCAATTAAAAAAATATATTCATAAAAAGTCTCACGAAACCATAAAATATAATTGCATTTAATAAAAAATTTTATTAAAAGAAGACAAGTCACACCCTTGAAAATCTGGGAAATACAGACCCCCAAATCGGGTTCCTCTCTTATAAAGCCAGAGGCCTGAACTGTCCCCTCCTCCCAGTAGCCTGTAATACTTGGGAGAGACAGCTACTGAGCAGAGTCCCCAGTGCTGAGGACAAAATGAAGCAAAGAAGGGAGATTACTCCAAGGGGTTTTACAGCATCTGTTGCACCAAATGTTTTCTGACATTTGCACTAACTCCCTTGGGATCTTGCTCTGAGTACTCTAATGGCCTCATTTCCCCCTCGTTTTTCCCTCCAGCCAACCACAGGCAAGCCAGGAGCATTCTGCTGGAGGGGCTGACACACCCCTGAGCAGAGCCGCTGAGGCTGGGGAGAGGCTGCCTGCTGTCCATTCAGTGTGCGTGTGTGGTGGGGGCTCCGGGGTGTGAGGACTGGAAAGCCCCTCAGAGCCTCACTCCTTCCATCTGCCTCCATCCTCACGCAGTGGCTGCAGCATGGCTGGAAACACTGGAGACATTGGTTTTTATCCTTTTGTTTTATAGCTTTATCAAGGAATAATTGACATATAATAAATTTCAAATATTTAAAGAGTACTCTTTGATAAGTTTTGAAATACATACATGCCTATGAAACCAGCACTACCAGAGAGTGAACACACTCACCTTCCCCAAATGTTTACTGGTGCCTCTTTGTAATTCTTTCCTCCCCGCTGCACCCCTAACCCCAAAATACTATACTCTCAGGCAACCACTGATCTACTTTTTTGTCTCTATAGATTCATGTTATTTTATAGAATTTTATATACATGGAATGGTACATTATGTACTTTTTCTGAGTTCATATTTTTTCTTTTCTTTTTTTTTTGAGACAGAGCCTCAAGCTATCACCCTGGATAGAGTGCTGTGGCATCACAGCTCACAGCAACCACCAATTCCTGGGCTCAAGTGAGTCTCTTGCCTCAGCCTCCCAAGTAGCTGGGACTACAGGGGCCCGCCACAACGCCCCGCTATTTTTTTTTTGTTGTTTGTTTTGGTTGCAGCCACCATTGTTGTTTGGCAGGCCTGGGCTGGATTCGAACCTGCCAGCTCAGGTGTACGTGGCTAGCGCCTTAGCCCGTTGAGCCACAGGCACTGAGCCGAGTTCATATTTTTTCCCTTAGCATAATGATTTTGAGATTTATCCTTTTTTACATGTATAGATGGTTTATCCCTTCAATGACTGAGTAGCATTCCTCTGGATTAATACACTATAATCAGTTTATCTATTCAACTTCTCTTGGACAATTGGGTTGTTTCCAGCATGGGCCCATTACAGATAAAGCTGCTATGAATATTTGTGTACAAGTCTGTATATGGACATAGATGTTTTTATTTCTTTTGAATAAAACCTAGGAGTGGAATGTCTGGATCCTACAATAGGTACATGTTTATTTAAGAAACTACCTCACTGTTTTCTTTATTTTTATTTTATTTTTTTTTTGAGACAGAGTCTCACTTTGTTACCCTTAGTAGAGTACCATGGTGTCACAGCTCACAGCAACCTCCAACTCCTGGGCTTAGGTGATTCTCTTGCCTCAGCCTCCCAAGTAGCTGGGACTATAGGTGCCCACCACAACACCTGGCTATTTTTAGAGATGAGATCTCATTCAGGCTGGTCTAGAGCCTGTAAGTTCAGGCAATTCACCCACCTTGGCCTCCCAGAGTGCTAGGATTACAGGCATGAGCCATTGTGCCCAGCCAGGGATTTTTTTTTTTTTTTAAGATTATGTTGAATCTATTTGAGGAGAATTAACATCTGAATAATTCTGATTCTTCCAAATTATAAATAAGGCATGTCTTGCCATTTATTCAGATATTTTAAATTTTCTCTCAGTTTTTTTTTTTTTTTTGTAATTTTCAGTGTACAGGTCTTTCACAGATGTTTTCAGATGTATCCCTATTTCACAATTTTTAATGCTATTGAAATGGTACCATTATTTTAAGTTCAGTTCTGATTATTCATGTCTAGCATATAGAAATACAATTGATTTGTGGATATTTACCTGTATCTTGTAGTCTTGCTAAACTCGCTTATTAGTTTTAGTGGCTTATTTGTAGAGTCAATCAGATTTTCTTCATCGATGATCACATCATCTGAGAATAAATACAGTCATCCTTTTAATCTGTGTCTCTTTTCTTTGTCTTATCCATTTGCTAAAGCCTCTAGTACAGTATTAATAGAAGTGGTGAGAGCAGACATTCTGAGTTACACCTGCTCTTAAAGGCAAGGCATTCAGTCTTTCACCATTAAGTCTGATATTATTTGTAGGAAGGGTAACCAACGATCTGTTTTCCTGTGATTGAGGTGTTTCCTGGGATGCACAACTTTCAGTGTTAAAACTGGGAGAGATCTGGGCAAACCAGGATAGTTGGTCACCCTAGTTGTAGAATCTGGGTCAGTTTCAAGGATTAATTATTCTCATTATGGTTTGCATTTCCTACCTCTTTGCATATCTTTTGATTTTCTTGTTGTATACCAGACATTGTGCATTTACTTTGATGGATACTGAATATTTTTGCATTCCTACAAATATTCTTGAATTTTGCTCTAGGATGTGGTTAAATAACTTGAAAGAGTTTTATGTTCTAGGTCTTTAAGATTCCTTAGGTGAGATATAAGCAGTATTTAGTCTGAGCCTAGTTGTTTTCTATAGCTGAAGCAATCTCCTTCCGAGTTCTTTACCCAATGTTCCATAAATTATGGATTTTTCCGCTCTCACTGGTGGTACTAGAAAGTAGTCCCAACTCTGTGTGAGCTCTGGGTACTCTTAACCTTTTAGATGGTTTGCTTTTTTCCTCACACACACATGCTGGTTGGTGTTCTGCTCAGTACTTGAAGAGAACTCTCTACAGACCTCCTGGGTTCACCCTCTGTGTGACCCCTCCTCTTGGGTAGTCACTTCTGTGTCGTGCAGCTGCCTTGGTCTCCCCAGAATTCCAGTTGCTTCTCCTAACGAAATCTGCTGGGCTGTACCTTGGTTTCCCTCCTCTGCATCACAGCTTAGTAATTTTCTCAAGGCAAAAAAAGGGGCCATTGTAAAGCAGGATTTGTTTGTTTCCTGTCTCTCAAATGTTACTGTTCCTTTTTGCCTAGGGTCCAGGGTCTTGGAAACCATAGTTTCCTACACCCCTCTATTGGGCTAGGAGCTTCTAGGAGGAGCAGCTGTGCTTCCTTTACGGGGCTGGAAACTATCTGAGATCAGGCAAGACCTAGACTTCTGACTTCCTCTTTATGTTTCCTTCAAATCATGTAATACAAGACAGTTTAACAGATACTTAAGTCTATGGCATTTTGCTGAATGGTTACTCTCTCCCAAGTTCATGTTTGTTTTCAAATGATCAATTTCACGTGACTTCAAGGCCTTCAGGATTGCTCTTTCTTACATCAAGTGATCCCTGAAGCCACACATTCTTCAGAAAGTCTTCCCGGGTGGAGGTAGGTGAAATTTCTTCTTGCCTCACTATTGGCCCTAGAGTTTATGAATCTTTTTTCCTTTGTTTTCCATTATCACAGTGACTCCTCAGAACTCTTCTCCCCATGAAGGTTTCAATTAACCCTACCAGTTCTGCGAAAACATATGGACTTTATGGTTCAAATAACTTCAGGAAATATTGCTAACCATTTCCCACTCATGAAGATTCACAGAGCAAATTAAAATTATGTATGAATATATTTTTGATCACTTAGGCTACACTGTACTGATCTACATCATAGCTCACATCAACCTCAAATTTCTGGGCTCAACTAAGCCTCCTGCCTCAGCCTCCTGAGTAGTTGAGACTACAGGTGCACACTACCATGCCTGGCTAATTTTTATGTAAGATTTTAAAGGCTGTGATAAGTACTGTCGTTTCTCTTGTTTAACACGTTTCCTAAATGTGTTGATACCAGGCAGTTTTATTTAATATCGAATCTCTCTGGACTATTTATTATTTTTGGAAACATACTTGAAATATAACGGCTATCCCACGTCATCATCAACAAATAAGAGATTTTTCTTTCTTTTCCCACAGAACTCCAGAGACTTCGGAGTTTGCATCAGATGAATGTTTTAGGGTGAATGGTTAAATGGCAAATTTGGAATCATTCTCAACAAACCATTCTGATTTTAACTATCCTCATGGATCAGGCTGGGTTTCCAGGGCACTCTCCTCAGCCTTTCCCACTGCAGGTTCAGTTCCTTTCCCCTTTTTATGTTCTTCAAACCCCACTTCAGTTCATTTTTTCCATGCAACATGTGTCTGGCTGTGTGCATGGTCTGGTAAGCACAGAAGAAGAGCAGGTATTGCACAGTATTGCACAACTTCGGGGGGCACTCTTCGCACTGCATTCTATAAGACAGGCTACAGTTTTAAGGAAGGGTTTGCAAGTAGAAACTCCATGGACTTTCTTATTTCTAGATCTCTGATCACACCATTACCATTCTTGGAAAGCTATTCTGCCTCTTCACTTGCCAAAATTCTATCGAACCTTCATGGCCTAGTCTAAAGCAGCCTCAAGGAAATCTTCCCAGGTTCTTGCAGGGACGTTAGTGTCCTCTTTCTATGTACTCCTCTGGTTTGCCAGAGTCTGCCTTTGAACATGACTGTGTCCAGGCCTTTCTCCCTGGCTAGAGTAAGCATTTCACAAAAATAGGAGCCACATCTTACTCACTTCTATATCCCTGGTTCTTAACACGGGGCCTGTGTTAACCTGTGAGGTGCACAAAACACACATACAAGCTCAGCCATCTTTGGGGCCCAAGAAACACAGCGGAGTGTGATAATAGGTGTTAAAGGGCAAGCAAACATGAGCCCTGAGCAAACATCTGAGCTACCTCTTGATAACCAAAGTCACAGAAAGCTGGAGAGCTAAATATTGAACTGCTCCCTGCCCTCCCTTTCTCTTTTCTAGAATGCAATTAGAGGCTGTAAGGCACTAGGCAAGCAAAAGCTCTGGGGTCACTGCCTCCTATGAGGAACCAGAGCATCCAGCATCGGAACCTCCATCCATCAGGCAAGTATCGAGCCAGGTCGGGCCCATCTTTGCAGGGCTCTGCACTACGGGGTATGAGGCCTCAGGGAAGAGGGTGACTTCTAATCTAATCTTCACCTCTGGGCCATCCTCTACTGTGGTCTGATTCATTCTGGACTTTCTCACTGCTTATACTTTGCCTGTGACTGGTTCCGGCTACTATCATTACAATCACAGGGGCAGGGGTGTGTGTGTGCGCGTGTGCAAGCCCTGGGTCTGGCCCAGAGCTACTGAGGGACAGGATGATGCTCCCCACAGTTAGACTGAGTGTCTCTTTAGGGGAAACCAGGCCTTCCGGCATCTTCCAGTGGGAAACAGGCTGCTTTCTCCTTGTCTTCGCACTTGCCGAGGGCCCAGGATGAGTGTGCTTTCTGAGCTGGGTTTCCATCAGTGGACTTTTGCTGTCTCCTCCCCACAGATCTTTTGGGAAATCCTGGCCACACAGGGCTTTTCACACGGGGCCTTTGTGAGCCCCCAGACTGTGAGTGTTAGTCCTTAATAGGTTCGGAGACCTACAGGCCTGGGAAGTGATTGCCGGCTCAATTCCAATAGCAGACCCGAGGGCCGGGTTCTCTCAGGTTTCTTGGCACACTTGAATTGCTAGGGAATTGTGAGAACCTGAGATTTCTTGAATCATTTACATCCTTGCTCCTCCCTTGACAGGATCGCGTGGCCTTGGACGAAGTTGGTGAACATTATCCTGGGAAACCTAATCTCCTAGGTCCAGTAACAAAGAGGGGAACAATAGCAAGGATTACCCTGAGCTCCGGCCAGCACCGTGGGAGATCTGGCCTAGCTGCAGGCCAGTGAACCCAAAGGCCTCTGAAACTCAGCAATGGGTTTCACTTGCTGGGAGGTGGAGGACAGTTGAGAAAAAGGAAGCCGAACACTTCGGGAGCCTTGGGGAAAAGATGGAGGCTCTGCTTTGTTCCACCTCACTAGTCTATAGGACTTCTGCACGAGGTTATTCTCGCCGAGATGCCCTGTTCCCCACCCGCCTGGGGGAGGGGGGAACTGTCTAAACTGGGGGGGCTGTTTTTTCCTCCTACCTGTGCTCTGGGCCCATCCCCACCCCTTGTCTCATGTGCTCCCTCTTCATCCTTTGTTTCTAGGCTTCCATCCCTCAACACGGAAACACACTCAGATCTTTATTTATTTATTTTTTTTTGAGACAGAGCCTCAAGCTGTCACCCTGGGTAGAGTACTATGGTGTCACAGCTCACAGCAACCTCCAGTTCCTGGGCTCAAGCGAGTCTCCTGCCTCTGCCTCCCAAGTAGCTGGGACTACAGGCACCCGCCACAATGCCTGGCCATTTTTTGGTTGCAGCTGTCATTGTTGTTTGGCGGGCCCGGGCTGGATTTGAACCCGCCAGCTCAGGTGTACATGGCTGGCGCCTTAGCCCGTTGAGCCACAGGGGCTGAGCCCACACTCAGATCTTTAGAATATTAACATAAACCCTCTCGTTTGTCCCTCCAGTTGTTACTCTACTTCTGATTCTTCCTTCCTGGATAAGCCCCTGGAAAATGACTGAGGGCACCACCTCATTCCTCATCACCCACTGTTTCCAGCCTCCTTCACCTGCTCCATTCAAGCAAAGACAACCCGATGATTTAAGTACCCCAAAGAGGTCCTGAGCACCTGGATGCTCCACAGACAAACTCTGAACTTGATATTCACCAAAAGGTGATTGATCATCTTCTTTTTCCAGGCATTGAACTATAAAGTAAGTATAATTAGGGTCAAGGAGCTTATGATTTGGTAGTAAACAGAGTCATAAACCAACCATTACCAGTTTGATTGTTAATGGATGCCAGTGAGCTTTGTCCAGATGTTATGAGAACCCAAGGAAGCGCACCACGCAGGAAGAGCAATTGGTCCCTCAGAGAAGGCTTTCTGTAAGAACCGGGCTGGAAAAGAGGTTGGAATGGACAAGAAGAAATTGAGAGTTGGCCTATGGAGCTCCAGTTTTAAGTGACCAAAAGCCCAGTGTGGACTAGATTAAGCAAACCCAGGGGACCACACAACTGGGATGACTAGGTGAAGCCGGCCTCAGGCACACAGGCATTCACGTTTGCTGCTGTCTTCACACTGTCTCTGCTGCTTCTTCCTCTGTATCAGGCTCGTTCTCTCCTAATCAGACATGCTTCCTCCATGTTTCAGGAACAGGAAGGGTATGGCCACAAGTAGTTCTGCGCTTATAGCACCCCAGTTTTGGCTCTGCGCCATATGCTATGTGCACATGTGCTCTGTGGATGCCTGAGAAGTGAGAGACGAGAGAAGCAAGAAATGAGCCCTGAGTCTCATTTACTAGCCCAGATGGAGGAGGGATGCCCAGTAAACTGTAGACACCAGATAAATAAATAATTGTCATCCCCTGTCATCAAGATGGCAACTACGGGCAGTGCCTGTGGCTCAGTGAGTAGGGCGCTGGCCCCATATACCAAGGGTTGTGGGTTCAAACCCAGCCCTGGCCGAACTGCAACAAAAAAATAGCCGGGCGTTGTGGCGGGCGCCTGTAGTCCCAGTTACTCGGGAGG
>CAUYRH010013260.1:0-22202 GCA_963574655.1 Perodicticus potto | reverse complement strand
GGTCTTCCCTGTTACCAGCATCTCCACCTTCTACAAAGTGGGTTGTCTTTTTCTTCATTCCACCCCATGGAGATGATAACTTGAATGGCCACAAGAAGTTATTTGCTTCTTTGAAGCGTTTTCCAGCAGTATAGATCTCATGAATCAGATCCTCCATGCAGATGATGCCATATTTACCAAGAGATCGGGCAATCAAACTGTTGTCAGTCAATGCAATTCGTTTCTTACTGATCTTGCCATAACCACGCTTGTAGATTAGCTCATTCACGGACTTCAGATTTGGGTGCCCCCATGCACTATACGGTTCTACAATCCTCAGCATGTTAATGGAAGCCTTATTGAGCTTAACAAAAGTTTCATTGAAGATCTGGCGAAGGCAAAGAAGCTGCAACATCTTTCGGACCTTTGGACTCACACCATTGATACCTCTGATCCTGATGACAAATGCCAACTTGGGCTCTGCAGGTACATAGAAGTTGCCAGCTTTTCTTGCCATCCTAGCCATCCGAATCTCAGTTCTGTACATCTGCCTGTATTCTTCATGATAATGCTTGGCTTTTTCATAGGTAAGCTTCCTCCTTGCCTTTCGAAGCATTTTTTGGGCACATTTCTTTCTCAGACGCTTTATCTTCAGCTCTGCGAAATTCTGTCGCTTTTTCTTAAGGGTTTCTGGCACAGCAGGAACTTCTTTTTCTTCTCTTCAACACCCTCCATGGTTCCAGCCGGAAAAGAGCGGAACTTACATTTTTAAAACTTAATAAAACATCTTCCAGGCTGGCTCCCTTTCCCCATCCCTGTGACCACTGCGGCAAAGATGGCCTCAGGAGTGCAAGTTGCTGATGAAGTATGTCGCTTTTTTTTTTTTTTTTTGCAGTTTTTGGCCAGGGCTGGGTTTGAACCCACCACCTCTGGCATATGGGGCCAGTGCCCCACTCCTTTGAGCCACAGGCACCGCCAGTATGTTGCATTTTTGATGACATGAAAGTTAGGAAATGCTCCACACCAGAAGAAATCAAAAAAAGAAAGAAGGCTGTCATTTTTTGTCTCAGTGCCGACAAAAAGTGCGTCATTGTAGAAGAAGGCCAAGAGATCTTGGTTGGAGATATTGGTGTGACCATTCCTGATCCTTTCAAGCATTTTGTGGGAATGCTTCTTAAAAAAGATTGTCATGGCTCGGCGCCTGTGGCTCAACGGGCTAAGGCGCCAGCCACGTACACTTGAGCTGGAGGGTTCGAATCCAGCCCGGGCCCGCCAAACAACAATGACGGCTGCAACCAAAAGATGGCAGGGCGTTGTGGCGGGCGCCTGTAGTCCCAGCTACTTGGGAGGCGGAGGCAGGAGACTCGCTTGAGCCTAGGAATTGAGATTGCTGTGAGCTGTGATGCCACAGGACTCTATTCAGGGTGACAGCTTGAGGCGCTGTCTCAAAAAAAAAAATTGTCATTATGCTTTGTATGATGCGAGAAAGAGTCCAGAAAGGAAGAGTTGATGTTCTTTTTGTGGACACCAGAACTAGCACCTCTGAAAAGTAAAATGATCTGTGCAAGCTCCAAGGACGCAATCAAAAAGAAATTTCAAGGCATAAAACATGAATATCAAGCAAATGGCCAGAAGACCTCAATCGGGCTTGTATTGCTGAAAAGCGAAGTGGGTCCTTAATTGTAGCCTTTGAAGGAGGCCCGGTGTAGATCTTCATTCAGTGCCACAAATCGAATGCTTCTGTGTTTAATGTTATCCTCTTGCTAAATAAATAAAGCAAAAGTATATTTAGGCCAGAGTCTCACTGAGGGGGATCTGTCTTGTCATCTTTTAGAGTAAACTATTCTATAAACATGTGCAAACAGCCCTAAAGAAATCTAAAGTTTAAAAAAAACAGAAAATAAAAAGAAATAAAAACAGAAAATAAAAATATAAAACATCGTCCACATCAGCCTATATAGATGAACCTCACTCTTATTACTTAAAGCCATATTTCAGGCTTGGCAGTGTGGCTCATACCTGTACTCCTAGTCCTTTGGGAGGGCAAGGCAGAAGGATCACTTGAGCCCAGGAATTTGAGACCAGTCTGGGAAAGAGCCAGACACCCATCTGTTCAAAAAAGTATAAAAATTAGCTGGAGGTGGTAGCACGTGCTTGTAGTCTCAGCTACTTGGGAGGCTGAGGCAGGAGGATTGCTTAAGCCCAGGAGTTTAAGGTTGCAGTGAGCTATGATGATGCCACTGTACTCTAGTCCAGGTGACAGAGCAGGATCCTGTCTCAGAAAAAGAAAAAAAGGCATATTTGACATATTTCAGACTACAAAAAGAGAAAGAAATAGACACACCCCACCACCCAGCATATGAAACAAAACATTATAAACCTAGCTGAATCATTCTATCTGCCTTTCTCTGATTACTTTCCTCTTATGCCCCGCACCCCTTATCCTAAATTTGGTTCATTTCTTTATTCTTTTACTAGTATATCTCCGTTTGTAAATAAAATATAGTAAATCGGAGCTGGGCATGGTGGCTCATGGTGGCCTGGAATCCTAACACTCTGGGAGGCCATAGCAGGGGGAGCCCCTGAGCTCAGGAGTTTGAGACCAGCCTGAGCAAGAGTGAGATCCTGTCTCTACTAAAAATAGAAAAACTAGCTGGGCATCATGGTGTGCACCTGTAGTCCCAGCTACTCAGGAGGTCGAGGCAAGACGAAGAGGAGACTCTGCCACACACACACAGAAAAAAGTAAACGGTGTCTTGCTGTATATGTTCTTCTGCAACTTGTTATTTTGATCGACATTATGTTTTAGAGATTTCTCCATGTTGAATCTCTTCATTTATTTTCACTGTTCAGTATCCCACTATTTACACCCTCTCTACTAAGGATGAACATTTAGGTGTTTACAGTTTCCCTCTACTCACAAAGTGCTGCAGTGAATATTCTGTACATATGTTCCTTTTCTACACACAGGAGAGTTTCTCTAGCAGTGAAATTGCCAGGCTGAAGGCTACACACACGTTCAGCTTTGCTAGATATTGCTAAGTCATTCTCCTTCTCCTGCCTGTGCGGAGTTACTTTGCTTCACACTCTCGACAAGTTCGGGTGTTAAGATTTTTTAGTTTCTATCAACACATGAATGAAAAATTATCCCTCATTCTTGTGTGAATTTTCATTTCCTTAATCACCAACGAGGTTGAACGTTCTTTTGTGTTGTTTGTGTCTGTGTAAACAGATATTTTCAGTTCTCTTGGGCATATACCTAGGAGGAGCATTTCTGGGTCACATGCTAGCTCTATCTCTAACTTATCGAGGAATTTCCAAACTGTTTTCTAAAGTATTTACAGTATTTTGCATTTCCACTAGAAATGCATAAAGGTACCAGTTTCTCCGTATCCTTGTGAACACTTGTTATCGTCAGTCTTTTTTTCTTTTTTTGATTGAACATTTAACAGTCTGTTTAGCTTTGTTCAAATCCTGTTGGATTTGTTTTTATTGTCAGTCTTTTTTATTAGACCTGTCTCAGTAGGTGTGAAATAATATCTCTGTGGTTTTCATTTGTATTTCCATGATGACTAATAATGTTTAACATTTTTTTCATGTGCTTATTGGCCATTGTTGTTTTTTAGAAACTGATGTTTGTGGAATACTATGCAGCCATAAAAAGATGGAGACTTCACATCTTTTATGTTTACCAGGACGGAGCTGGAACATATTCTTCTTAGTAAAGCATCTCAAGAATGGGAAAAAAAGTATCCAATGTACTCAATACTACTATGAAATCAATATATAACCACCTACACACTCTTACGCATGGCAAAACATAACTATAGTCCAGAAAGTAGAAGGGAAGAGGACAGAGAGGGAAGGAGAAGAGGGATATGGGAGGATGAAGGGGATTTGGGGGGACCTCACCTAATGTGCATGATGCAATGTACATTTCAAAACTATTAAGTGAGTATAATTGTGATGAACGTGTTACTTGGTTCAATGGAAGCATTTCACATTGTATATCGAAGCAGTACCCTGAACCCCATAAATGCATCAATGTACAAAGTTATGATTTAATAAAAAATAATAAAAAAAGAAACTGATGTTTATTTTCTGTCAACCTCATTTCCTTCTTGTTTAAGAGCCTGTGGAAGGACAGCTTAAGTCCACTCAGTGGCTGTTCCCACCCATTCAGTGGCCTAGAGCAGTGGGAGCTGCAGACCAGTCTTCAGTGGGGAGCTGCTGAGTAGGCACAGAGGGTGCCTGCAGCCTCAGACCAGTCTGAACCTCAAGTTGAGTAGCAGTGAACTCGTGATTTGGAGCAGCCCTTTCACCCCATAATTCCTCTTTGGTCACAGCTTTCTCAGCGGCAACCTGCTCTTCCCTTTTCAGTCTCTTCGGGATCTCTGCAGAAGTGGAGATTGGGCAGGACCGACCTCCCATGGGTGTTCACAGATGGTGCCACGCATATGGAGAACTTTCCAGGCCAGCACCTACCACATCAGACTCACTGAATGAGTTCCCTTGTTGTTGCCTGGGATGGCGATGTCCACGTGAGGCAGAGGTGAATCTGTGTCATGCAGAGCAACAGTAGGCAGGTCAACATGAGATGCTTCTGTGAGAGGCTGGTGGTCAGCCCTGAGGAGGGTAACCAGGAGATGCAGCTCCTGGAATGCTGCCTGAATCTGGCTAGTGAAGGTTTCTGGAGTGACGTGGCCAGCAGTGAGAGGCTCAAGGGGCAGCAGCAAACTTCATCACAGCTTGTTGCCCAGTATTCCTGGAGGATATGACACTGAAGGGGTTTCCTGAAGGATATGTCAGCAGGGGTTTCCATGGCAGCAATGGCATGAGCTGCCAACAGAAGCTTGTCCCCAGGTCCCCCGTAGCTTTATGATGCAGATGCCATCACTATTCCTTTTGTAGGCGTTCTGTTCCATTTGGAATTCAAGGTTGGTGCCACCTATGTGGATTCCTGCTGCAAGAAATTTGAGGACATCTTCCTTCATTTGTAAGACAAGGGCTCCAGACACTGAAATTTTCCCTTTAAGTTGCGACAGGAATCCAGAACACTATACAGACCCCTCTCTGGGTAGTGTGGAAGGGCTATTGGCCATTTCTATATATTCTTGGAAGAAATGTCTATTTTTTTTTTTTTTTGAGACAGAGCCTCAAGCTGTCACCCTGGATAGAGTGCTGTGGCATCACAGCTCACAGCAACCTCCAATTCCTGGGCTCAAGCGAGTCTCCAGCCTCCGCCTCCCAAATAGCTGGGACTACAGGCGCCCGCCACAACACCCGGCCATCATTGGCTGCAGCCATCATTGTTGTTTGGCGGGCCCGGGCTGGATTTGAACCCGCCAGCTCAGGTGTACGTGGCTGGCGTCTTAGCCCGTTGAGCCACAGGTGCTGAGCCCTTTTTCTTTTCTTTTCTTTTCTTTTTTTTTTTTTTTGAGACAGAGTCTCACTTTGTCACTCTCTGTAGAGTGCTGTCATGTCATAGCTCACAGGAATCTCAAACTCTTGGGCTCAAGTGATTCTCTTGCATCATCCTCCCTAGTAACTGGGACTATACACACCTATCACAATGCCCAGCTATTTTTTTGTTTATTTAGCAGGCCCGGGCCAGGTTCGAACCCACCAGCCCCGGTGCATGTGGCCGACACCCTAAATACTGAGCTATGGGTGCCCAGTTGGGAGAAATGTCTATTCAAATCTTTTCCCCATTTTTTAATTTCAAACTTTTAGAGATGGAGTCTTACTATATTGCTCAGGCTGGAATACAGTGGCTATTCGTAAGTTTGATGATAGTATGCTGCAGCCTCAAACTCCTGGCCTCAGCCTCCTGAGTAGCTGGGGCACAGATGTATGCCACCATGCTAGGCTCTCTTGCCCATGTTTAAGTGGATTATTTATTATGGAAATGTAAGAGCTCCAATTAAGTTTGTGAAATCATTCCAGAAAAAATGCTATGTACCTCATTGGTGAATATTACTACGGTCACCTTCAAAGCATTCCCCTTGGAGTTGAAAGGAATTTTGAAACTCTTTTTCTAGAATGGCTATCAGAGATGTATTTGAGGTTTGACAATTAAGTTTGCGAACTAATCTTAAGGAAAAATGCTTTGAAGGGTAGATTAGGTGCTGGTGTCAGTGCATAGCTTCCCAGGGGAATACTTCAAAGGTGACTGTAGTGATATTAGCAATGAAATATTGCTAGGACTTTTTCTAGGATGCCTTTGCACACTTAATTGTCAGAACTTGTATTCTAGATTACAAGATTCTCGTAATCCTCTTGATTACTGTACAAGTACCCTGCCAAATATGTGACTTTTTAATATTTTCTTCCACTCTATGGGTTATCTTTTCACTTTCCTTCTTTCTTTCTTTCTTTTTTTTTTTTTGAGATAGAATCTCACTTTGCCACCTTCAGTAAAGTGCTATGGAGTCATAGCTCACAGCAACCTCAAACTCTTTGGCTTAAGTGATTCTCTTGCCTCAGCCTCCCAAGTAGCTGGGACTACAGGTGTCTGCCACAATGCCTGGTTATTTTTAGAGAGGGGGTCTTGCTCTTGCTCAGGCTGGCCTCAAACTCCTGAGCTCAGGCAATCCACCCCACCTCAGCCTCCCTGAGTGCTAGGATAACAGGCATGAGCTATCACACCAGGCCTACTGAGACAGTCCTACTCTGTAACCTGGGCTAGAGTGCTGTGGTTGCTAGCTCACAGCAACCTCAAACTCCTGGACTCAAGTGATCCTCCTGCCTCAGCCTCCCAAGCAGCTGGGGCTACAAACACCCGCAAAAATACCTAGCTAATTTTTCTATTTTTAGTAGAGAGGGGGTCTTGCTCCTGCTCAGGCTTGTCTCAAACTCCTGAGCTCAAGGAACCCTCCTGCCTTGGCCTATTTTTACTTTCTTGCTGGTGTCCTTCAAAGCAGAAAACTTTTGAATTTACCTGAAACTTACAAAAATTTACCTATTTTTGTCTTTTGTCACTGTGCTTTTGATGTCATCTCTAAGAAACCCGTTTCTAGCCCGTGGTCATGAAGTTTTATGCCGAAGATTTCTTCTAAGACTTTCATATTTATAGTTTTAGGTCTTTGATCCATTTAAAACTAAATTTTGTGTGTGGTATGAGATATTTTGTGTGGTATCCTAGCACCATTTGTTGACAAGGCTATTCTTTTTCCTCATTGCACTCTCTTGGACTCTTGTTCAAAGTCAATTGACCATAAACATATGGGTCTAGTTCTGGACTTTCCATTCAATTCCATTGATTTGTCTATCCTAATGCCAGTACCACATCCTCTTGATTACTGTAGCTTTGTAGTAAGTTTTAAAATCAGGGCTCAGTGTAGCTCAGCAGCTAAGGCGCGGGCCTCATATGCTGGACCTCGTGGGTTCAAACCTGGCCCAGGCCTGCTAAACAACAACTACAAAACTCTTGGGCTTAAGTGATTCTCTTGGGCCTGGGCTGGATTCGAACCCACCAGCTCTGGTGTATGTGACTGGCGCCTTAGCCGCTGAGCTATAGGTACCAAGCCAGACACTCCCTGATTTTTTCTTTTTGAGATAGAGTCTCTCTATGTCACCCTCAGTAGAGTGCCATGGAGTCACAGGTCACAGCAACCTCAAAAAAAAAAAAAAAAGGTGGCTTGGCGCCTGTGGCTCAATGGGCTAAGGCGCCAGCCACATACACCTGAGCTGGTGGGTTCAAATCCAGCCCGGGCCTGCCAAACAACAGTGGTGGCTGCAACCAAAAAATGGCCGGACGTTGTGGCGGGGCCTGTAGTCCCAGCTACCATTGATAATTGGAGGCTGCTGTGAGCTGTGATGCCATGGCACTCTATCCAGGGTGACAGCTTGAGGTTCTGTCTCAAAAAAAAAAGGGAAGAAAGTAGAAACAGAAGTGATAGATTTGAGATCTTTCCTGTTCTGTAATATACGCACTTCTTTCCCAATACTTCTTTGGTGGCCTCTCACAAATTCTTATACATTGTGTTTCAATTTCATTGAGTTAAAAAGCAATTCTAAGAGACAGGGCACAGCGGCTTGCCCCTGTAATCTCAGTGCTCTGTGAGAGAGGATTGCTTGAGGCCAGGTGTTCCAGATTGCAGTGAACCATGGTGTGAGTGTACTTTAGCCAAGACAACAAAGCAAGACTCCCATCTATTAAAAAGGGGGAAAAAGTGTCTAATTTCCATTTTTATCTCTTCTTTGATCATTAAGTTAATCATAAATGTGTTATTTTTGTTTCTATGTATTTTTGGATTTTTAAGGATTTTTTTTTTTTTTTTGAGACAGAGCCTCAAGCTGTCACCCTGGATAGACTGCCATGGCATCACAGCTCACAGCAACCTCCAATTCCTGGGCTCAAGCGAGTCTCCTGCCTCCGCCTCCCAAGTAGCTGGGACTACAGGCACCCACCACAATGCCCGGCCTTTTTTTGGTTGCAGCCATCATTGCTGTTTGGCGGGCCCGGGCTGGATTAGAACCCGCCAGCTCAGGTGTACGTGGCTGGCGCCTTAGCCCATTGAGCCACAGGTGCCGAGCCTTTAAGGATGTTTGTTATTGGTTGCGAATTTAATTACATTGTGGCTACAGGACATTCTTCATGTGACTTGAATTCTTTTAAATTTATTCGTATCCCAAAATATGATCTGCCTTGGTAATTGTTCTATATGCATTTAAGAAAAGCATGTGTTAAGCTGTTGTTAGATGAAATGGTCTATAAATATCAATCAGGTCAAGACTGTTGATAGTGTGGCTCAAGTCTATTACATCCTTGCTGATTTTCTGTCTACTCGTTTTATCATTCATTGAGAAAGGATTCTCAATGAAATGAGAAATCTTTGATATTATTGTGGATTTATCTATTTCTCCTTGTAGTTCAGTTTTTGTTTCTTGTAATTGAAAGCCCTGCAATTAGGCGCATGAGTGTTTAGAATTGTTATGTCTTCTTGATTAACTGATCCCTTTATTATTATAAAATATCCTTCTTTAACACTAATAGTCTCTGCTTAAAAATCATGTGGGCCACAGATTGTCTGTTCTGTGTGAGATAAAAAGACTCAAGACCCCCTCCTTGAGTTCAGTGTGGGTAGCTGTGTTGGCATTGGCTATGGACTTAAATCTAAAGAATGCCAACACAAGGTGCTAAGTGCCATGATGAAGAAAGAACAGAGCACTGTGAGAGAGGCCCCACTTGTCTGAGGAGTTATGCAATGCTTCTTGTGATGATACTTGAGGAGAAAGATGTTCCTGGGAGGAGGAAAGATATGCAACAGGTGATGGGCCTGAGACCCCCACATGCCTGAAGAATGGAGTGTGGAGAAGGAAAGCAAGATGTGAGCTGAAGTGTCAAAAAATCTTTCTGGGCCACTGTATGGATAATAAATAAGGAGAAATGTATAGGAAAGGAGGCTGTTGCATTTGCCCAGGCTTGAGATGATGATGGTCTGCATTAAGACATAGTGGTAATGAAAAAAAAAAAAAAAGACATAGTGGTAATGGCTTGGTGCCTGTGGCTCAATGGGCTAAGGCGCCAGCCACATACACCTAAGCTGGCAGGTTCGAATCCAGCCGGGCCCACCAAACAACAATGACGGCTGCAACCAAAAAATGGCCAGGCATTGTGGCGGGTGCCTGTAGTCCCAGCTACTTGGGAGGCGGAGGCAAGGGACTTGCTTGAACCCAGGAATTGGAGGTGGCTGTGAGCTGTGATGCCACGGCACTCTACCCAAGATGACAGCTTGAGGCTCTGTCTCAAAAAAAAAAAAAAAAAAAAAAAAAAGACACAGTGGTAATGATGGTGGCAGAGAAAGAATGAATTCTAGAGACACGGCGGAGGTGCAGTAATAGGGCTTCCTCTCTTGCTTAACACACTGCAAGAGCCTCCCGACTGGTTTCCCTAGTTCCACGTTTGCCCTCCATCCTACTACAGACTATTCCAACACTGGAGCTAGACTAACACTTTCAGAATTATAAGCATGCCACACATCTGTTCAGCACCCTCCAATGGCTCTTCATTGTCACTCAGGGTAAAAGCCAAAGTCCCTGTAATGGCCAACATAATCTGGCCTGGGCCCCCTCTCCTACTACTAGTTCCACTCTAGCCCAACAGTCTTCTTCAACAAACCAGGGCCAGTCCTTTATTTAGCTGCAATTCTTTGCCCAGACATCCACTTGGCACATGCCCTCACCTCCTTCCAAGTTTTTGCTCACACGTCACCTTCTCAAGGTGGTTTACCCCATTATCTTCATTGATACTTTAACCTGCTTCAAGCTACTCCACTACATTCCTGATCTCCTTTATTCTGCCCTACTTTTTCCTCTGTGGCACTTATTATTTTCCAACATTAGATTTTTCACTCACATTATGCCCATTGTTTGTTGGCTTATCACATCTGTTAGGATAAACTTCCCAAAGGCAGAGATGTTTGTATTGTTCCATAACATCCGAAGTCCCTAGAACAGGAGATAGCTGGTACATATTTCTAGACTAATTTGAATGAACTTAATTACCAGTTTTGATGTGGGGACAAATGGAGAGGGACACAGTGAACATGATGCCCAGGTTTTTAGAGCTGGGGTGTGGATGGAGTACAGGGACACTGAAAAGCAGGAGAGATCCAGCTGGAGATCAGACATGGATATCATCAGGATCTGGGGAGAGGGCAGTTGAATTCACAGGAGCAGAAGAAATCATGCAGAAAAGGTAAAGAGAAAGGGCCAACATGGACACCAACATTTAAATAAAGGGATGGACAGGCCAGGCGCGGTGCCTCATGCCTACAATCCTAGCACTCTAGGAGGTTGAGCTGTGTGGATAGCTTGAGCTCAGGAGTTTGACCAGCCTGAGCAAAAGCAGAACCCAATCTCTACTAAAAACAGGAAAACGGGGTGGCGCCTGTGGCTCAGGGAGTAGGGCGCCAGCCCCATATGCTGGAGGTGGTGGGTTCAAACCTGGCCCCGGCCAAAAACTGAAAAAAAAAAAAAAAAAAAAACCAGGAAAACTGAGGCAAGAGGATCACGTGGGCCCTAGAGTTTGAGATTGCTGTGCGCTATGATGATGCCATCGCACTCTACCCAGGGCCACATAGTTAGAATGTGTCTCAATAAATAAATGAATAAATGAACGAATAAATAAAGGGATGAGTAGAGGAAGGGGGTAGATGCATAACCAGAGAGAAAAAAGAAAAGCAGGGAGAGGAGACTTTCAAGAAGGAGAGGTTGAGTCGGGCGAGGACTGAAAGCTGACCATCGAATGTAGTCACTAGAAAATCATTGGTGGCCTTGTGAAGAAGCCAGCTCGTAACTCCTCACAAGAACTTGTCAGGTCAACAGATGGTGGAGAAGGTGGCTGAGACCAACAGCAGGGGGATTTAGAAGCAAGCAGACCCGGTGTCAATTCTAGGAGAGGTCTTACTGAGCCTCTCAATCTCATTTGTTCCACGTTTAAAAAGGGGACAGCACCCCCTAGCTTACAAACTTTGGTGACTGTGGGTTACGGAAGACCATGGAGGAAAACTCAAGGAGAGGATTGCGTTAGCACCCTTTTCTCAATGAATGGACTGAGCTGGCTGCGACCCAAACAGAAAGCAAATTTCTATGGGGCAGTCCAGGACCGAGGGGGTCTTAGCTATGGTCCAGCGCTAAACGATACATCAACAACAAAACTGCAGGCACGGAGAATGATGCAGGCACGCGACGCTGAAGTCAATTCCTTTGCATACAACACTCCCGTCCCCAAATTAGGAGAACTTTAAGGTCTGCTCCTCAGTGCTGGGCACACCTGGCTGCCCCTCCCTTTCATGGAGCGGCGAACTTTCCCCGAGACCAGACAGGGATCACTTGCTCACCGACTGCATTTTCCCAACTACCAGTCCGCTGCGGTAGGATCCAGTCCTAGGCAACACAACCTTCCGCCCCTAGCGACCACTCACCTGCTCTCCTCCTTCTATAGGCCAGCAAATTTCGTTTATTTTCCTTATTGGTCCGCGTAACTTTATCGCAGCCAATCAGTGACAGCCACGGGACCCAATCCACTCCCACACAACTCTGGGAGTGATCAAGGAGACTAATTTTTGTTTTCTGCATACCATTCTCCCAGAGAATACATTGTTAAACTGCTGTGACTCTGTGAAATGAGACTCTAAAACATTTTATTCCCCTTAGGCCTGTAAAGTCTGTCCCTTGCATACTCCCTCCAGGCGGTGGAGAGCGCTCACGCTCCACCTCCCAGGCGCTCTGCTAACCAGAGTCCCCCACTAGTGAGGTTGAGTCCACGCCGCGGTCCAGGCCGTACCATCTGTGACTAATTTACAGGGGGACTCCAACTCCTCCTCTCCCCGCCCGGTTATCCTATTCCGTTCTGGCCACTCGCGTCTCTTGCTCAGCCCCTTCCCGTGGAATCAAAGTCCAGAAAAGGTGCAGGGACCGCCACTTCCGGCATTGGAGATGGGGCGCTGGAGGCGGGGTGGTTTACCTTTGGTAGGATCCGCACCGCGCCCCACGCCGCCGGAAGTGAGGTGTCTTACCCCGAAGTTCCGGTTCGCAGGGGGTGGGGAGTGCTGTTAACCCGAGCGGCCGCCGCAGTCGCGGGGATTGAGCGGGCTCGCGGCGCTAGGCTCCTGGTGAGTGAGGCGAAGTCTAGCCCAGGTTGCGGTTGGGGTAGGAACCTGGACTTTCTCCCTGGGGTCTGCAGAATCGGCGCGCTCCCCCAGCACCTACTCCCGCTTTCGGCCTGTCAGCTGGTAATAGACTTGTAGCGCTGGGGCTGCAGCTCTGCTAAAGGCTGGGCCCTGCTTGCGACGCTCGCAACTGCTGCTGCTCACAGGTGCGCAACCCGTGAAAGCAACCGGGTCCCACTCTGTCCCGCCACGGCACCCTGCCGGTCGGCCGTTTCTCCGGTGCCCCGAGTTGACACTGCCCTGGTGGTTGGGGGGCGCCAGGGTTCCAGGCTGACGTACCCAGCTCGCTCCCGCGGGGCGCGCGTCCGAGCTGCCTACCCTAACACAGCTGTCACCAGCGCCGTAGCCTACCCCAGCGCTTTAGCTTCTCGCAGCCTAGGCCGCGTTCCCTCCCCCTGGAGCAGATTTCTGCTTTAGCCTTCCACCCCAACACCTTCTCTCCAGGGTCAGCGGTGGCAGTTCCCTCCTCCTCCAACGTTGCTGCTTTTCCTCTTTGCCTCCCCAGAAGAGGCGATTTGGCAGGCAGTGTGAAAGGAGCCCTAGTTTTGAAACAGGTCTGACCCAGGTTCCAGGCCTTGCATCAGCGTGATCACTTAACCCTTTTGAGTCTCATTTTTATTTGTAAAATGGGGGAGCATGTACTATTCTTGATCTGATGACTGTGAGGATGAAATGCAATTGTTTTTTCTTTCTCTCATGTATTGACTTCGTGCCAGGCACTGTGCTGGGTTTGCACAGCATGAACATCGCATGAGTTCTTTTGTTTTCTTTCCCCACGCAGGTCTCTGGACCAGGGCAATGTTCCGCACCGCAGTGATGATGGCGGCCAGCCTAGCGCTGACAGGGGCCGTAGTGGCTCATGCCTACTACCTCAAACACCAGTTCTACCCCACTGTGGTGTACTTGACCAAGTCCAGCCCCAGCATGGCTGTGAGTTCTGGGCTAAGGGAGGGAGGAGCTCCTTGGGAGGGAAGGAGGAGTCTGCCTGGGACAAGGGCGGGGCTAGAGGTCAGGAGGTAAGGAGCTAAGTAGCTACCAGCTGCCTAACTTTGAATAAACTGTGATGAGGATGGGAGGTTCCCGAACTATGAGCCCCAGGCAGAGGAAAGTAAAAAGTGACTTCAAACCATAGCTTCTCCCTACTCCTAGGTCCTGTACATCCAGGCCTTTGTCCTTGTCTTCCTCCTGGGCAAGGTGATGGGCAAGGTGTTCTTTGGGCAACTGAGAGCAGCAGAGATGGAGGTAAGATGTTGGTAGCCCCAAGGGTGAGGGGCAGGGCACCGGGCAAGCAGAATGTCTCCATATTATTCCCTGCCTGACCCCCCCCAACCCCCAGCACCTCTTGGAACGTTCCTGGTACGCTGTCACTGAAACTTGTCTGGCCTTCACTGTTTTCCGGGATGACTTCAGCCCCCGCTTTGTTGCGCTCTTCACTCTCCTTCTCTTCCTCAAGTGTTTCCACTGGCTGGCTGAGGACCGTGTGGACTTTGTGAGTTGGGTCAGAGGGTTCTCTGGAGCAGGTAGATGTCAGGTGGTGGCTGGTGGGCAGGCTTGTGAGACAGTGAGGGCTGAGTTGAGGGTGTGGGGTGAGGCTTAGCCTTCCTGACAGGTCCCTTCTCTGCTCTGCCTCAGATGGAACGCAGCCCCAATATCTCCTGGCTCTTTCACTGCCGCATTGTCTGTGAGTGAGACTCATGGGGGAAGGGGGCCAAAGGGAGGAGAGGCACTGTGGAGGATTGGAACGTGAAAAGTCACTAGCCGTGGACCCCACCTGAGAGCATAGGCTGCCCCCTCAGCTCACAGCTGTACAGGAAGGATAATTTAGGAAGTTAATTTGCATCATCTCTGTCCTGTTCCACTCCAGGGCTTCTCAGCTGCCTGGGCCCATAGCTCTTTGCTGCCTCACCTCGAGCTTGGGCAGCCCTAGCGACCCCCTACAAAGGCAAAATTGGAGTTCCCAGAGGGTCAGGTTTAGTGGAGTGTGCCCACCTGACTAGATGGCTGGGGCCATGCTGGGCTTATGGGTGGGGCTGTCCTAGTGCAGGAAGTAGGTGTCAGGCCCTGGGCTGACCCTTTCTCCCCCATTTGTGGGGTCCCCACAGCCCTTATGTTTCTCCTCGGTATCCTGGATTTCCTCTTCGTCAGCCATGCCTATCACAGCATCCTGACTCGTGGGGCTTCTGTGCAGCTGGTGTTTGGTTTTGAGGTAAGACTGGCTTGGGAGGTTGGGGGGGCACAAGCCTGGCACTACATGTGCCTGAGCACCTGCCATCTTGCCAGCCCCATGCTGGCCACCAAAGAGCATTGATCAGATCTGACCCCTGTCCTCCACACACTCCTAGGCAATCAGGCAAGAGAACAAAAAGAGGCTGGAAAGGAGGAAGTGCCCCATCCTTGGGTTCAGGGAAAGCTTCCTGAAAACTGATGCCAGAGCTGGCTGTTGATGGACAGAAGGGAATTAGCTTGATGGGAAACTGGGGAGGCACGTCCCTGGCAGAGGAAGAATATGTTCTGTGACAATAGCTTATGTTTGTGTTTTGGGGGAGAGGGATTGAGACAGAGTCTTGCTCTATCTCCTAAGATGGAACATGGTGGTATCATCATAGCTCACAACAACCTCAAACTCCTGGGCTCAAGAGATCTTACCTCAGCCTCCACAGTAGCTACAACTATAGGCATCCACCACCACACTAATTTTTCTGTTTTTTGATAGAGTCAGGGTCTTACTCTTGCTCAGGTTGGTCTTGAACTCCTGAGCTCTAGTGATCCTCCTGCCTTGGACTCCCACAGTGCTGGGATTATAGGTGGGAGCCACCACATCTGGCCAACAGCTTCTATTTGTTGAGTGCTAACTGTATGCCAGGCTGTTCTGAGCTGCTGATCCACATCTCTTTTTTTTTCTTTTTGAGACAGAGTCTCACTTTATCACCCCAGGTAGAGTGCTGTGGCATCATAGCTCATAGCAACCTCAAACTCGTGGGCTCAAGTGATTCTCTTGCCTCAGCCTCCAGAGTAGCTGGGACTGTAGGTGCCCACCACAATGCCTGGCTATTTTTAGAGACAGGGTCTCAGGATCGAGACCTATTTTTAGAGACAGGATCGAGGTGGTCTCGATCCCTTGAGCTCAATCCACCCACCTCGGTCTCCCAGAGTGCTAGGATTACAGGTGTGAGCCACTGTACCCAGCCGCATCTCTTAATTAGCAAGATACCACTGTTAAAAAAGGGATTAGTTAATTCTGTCCAGATGTGCAAACAGGTTCAGCAAGTCGCTGAAAGTCACAGTGAATGAGTGAGAAATGTGCTTGTACCACTGCACCCTGCTGTGCAGAAGCCTGGATTGATCAAAGTGTGGCTGCAGCAAGTGGGAGCTGTGAGTTTATATTGTCCCCCCAACACTTGTTTTCCTCCAGTACGCCATCCTGATGACAATGGTGCTCACCATCTTCATCAAGTATGTGCTGCACTCCGTGGACCTTCAGAGTGAAAACCCCTGGGACAATAAGGCCGTGTACATGCTCTACACAGAGCTGTTTACAGGTGAGTGGAGTCTGGGCCTCACCTAACTTGGACCAACGTACCCTGCTCTGCCTGCCAGACCTGGTGACCTGCTCCCCTGTGCATCCCTCCCCCAGGCTTCATCAAGGTTCTGCTGTACATGGCTTTCATGACTATCATGATCAAGGTGCACACCTTCCCACTCTTTGCTATCCGGCCCATGTACCTGGCCATGAGGTAAGCCCAACCCTGTCCCACTACCCTCCTGACCTCACCCCTCCTCTCTCTCTGCTTTCACTGACTGTCCTTTCAGACAGTTCAAGAAAGCCGTAACAGATGCCATCATGTCTCGCCGAGCCATCCGCAACATGAACACACTGTAAGTAGGCTTGTCCTGGCTGCTCTCCCAAGCCCTGCCCTGGGTCCCCCTGCTTCCACCTCTGGACCTGACAACCTCCCCTCTGTCCTAACCAGGTATCCAGATGCCACCCCAGAGGAACTCCAGGCAATGGACAATGTCTGTATCATCTGCCGAGAAGAGATGGTCACTGGTGCCAAGAGACTGCCCTGCAACCACATTTTCCATACCAGGTAAGAGAGGCCCCAGGAAGTCTGCACATGAGGGCACAGGCCTCACAGGCATGCCCCTGGGGACCTGCTGACCACTGCCTGGTTTTGACCCCCAGCTGCCTACGTTCCTGGTTCCAGCGCCAGCAGACCTGCCCCACCTGCCGTATGGATGTCCTACGGGCATCTCTACCAACCCAGTCACCACCGCCCCCAGAGCCTGCAGATCAGGGGCCGCCCCCTGCTCCCCACCCCCCACCACTCCTGCCCCAGCCCCCTAACTGTGAGTGTCCCCTTGCTTAGCCATCCAACACACCATTGGATACTTGCCCTCGTCTTGGTATGGGAGATGCTGGGAAATCAGAGTCCCCATCTTCCAGCTTCCTAGTCAGAGCTGGGGAGGGTTGAAAAGAAATAAATGCTTGCTGTTAGTGTGACAAGCGCTGAGTGCAGGGGCCTATGGGAAGAGGACAGAGCTCTCCATAGCTAAACCCACTGCCTGGGATCTGGGTCTATCTCAGTTTGGCCCTTTTCTCACCAGTGTCCTTTTCTGTGCAGTCCCCCAGGGTCTTCTGCCTCCTTTTCCTCCAGGCATGTTCCCACTGTGGCCTCCCATGGGCCCTTTTCCACCTGTGCCGCCTCCCCCCAGCTCAGGAGAGGCTGCGGCCCCTCCATCCACTAGTGCAGGTGAGCCTTTTGGATGCTGCGACAGCTGGCGGGTGGCAGGGATGGAACCAGATGTCCAGCAATGGTCACTTTTTTTTTTTTTTTGAGATTGTCATTATGTTGCCCTTGGTAGAGTGCTGTGGCGTCACAAACTCTTGGGCTTAAGCAATTCTCTTGACTCAGCCTCCCAAGTAGCTGAGATTACAGGTGCCCACCACAATGCCCAGCTGTTTTTTGTTACAGTTGTCATTGTTGATTAGCTGGCCCGGGCCGGCTTTGAACCCACCAGCCTGGGTGTATGTGGCTGGCATACTATCCACTGAACTATGGGTGCCACCAGTCACTGACTTCTTGTTCTTACTTCAACAGCCCTTTCCCGGCCCAGTGGAGCAGCCACAACCACAGCTGCTGGCACCACTGCCTCTGCCCCGGCACCTGGCCCTGGCTGCCCCCCAGAGGCTGGTCCTGCCCCGGGCTTCCCCTTCCCTCCTCCCTGGATGGGTATGCCCCTGCCTCCACCCTTTGGTAAGTTGGTCCGTTGTCTAGGTTGTTCTGGAGGCTAGCGTGGTGTCAGGCCCAGGCAGCACAGACTAAGGCTATCTCTACCTTTCTTCAGCCTTCCCCCCAATGCCTGTGCCCCCAGCGGGCTTTGCCGGGCTAACCCCAGAGGAGCTTCGAGCTCTGGAGGGCCACGAACGGCAGCACCTGGAGGCCCGGCTGCAAAGCCTGCGCAACATCCACACGCTGCTGGACGCCGCCATGCTGCAGATCAACCAGTACCTCACTGTGCTGGCCTCCCTGGGGTGCGTCTTTGTGGGGAGTGGGATGGGTTAGTGGGGTAACGAAGCTGCCAGAAGGACCCCAGCAGTGGCTCTTGGCCTTTGGCTATCCTGCCACGCTGTGAAACCTGCTGATTCAGGCCACTGATTTGCAGGCCTTCCCAGGGTTTTAGGGAGTTCTTGTGACTCCTGGTGCATTTTACCCTTCCATTCCAGAAAGCAAGTCTAGATACAAGTAGAAACGATGTTTATTAGAGAACTGGCCTTGAAACGTATTCCTATGTATTTTTCCAAAGGCAAATTATTCAGAATCCACAGTGCTTTATTAGTTTAACACATAACATCCTCAGGTATGGTAACACTGTGAATTGCTGCTCCTAATCTGAGGGAGCAAATAATAGGAGTCACTTGGAGCCATCCTGGCCTAAGTCCAGGAGCTAGGTCCATCACTCACTTGTTTTGTGACCTCCATTACTTCATTAGAATAGTTTTTTTTTTTTCTTTTTTTTTGTAGAGACAGAGTCTCACTTTATCGCCCTTGGTAGAGTGCCGTGGTGTAACACAGGTCGCAGTAACCTCCAACTCCTGGGCTTAGGTGATTCTCTTGCCTCAGCCTCCGGAGTAGCTGGGACTACAGGCGCCCGCCACAACACCCGGCTATTTTTCTGTTTTTGCAGTTCGGCCCAAGGCCGGGCCCGCCACCTTTGGTATATGGGGCCAGTGCCCTACGCAATGAGCCACAGGCGCCACCCAGAATAGAGGAGTTTTAAGGGCGATTTTTTTCATTTTTTATTTAAATAGACTTAGGGTATATAAATGGTTTTTGTTACCTGGCTGAATTACATAGAGAATTTGAAGCTTTTAATATACCTGTCATCTGAGTAGAGTACATAGTATTAAACAGGTAGTTTTTCATCCTATATCCCCTTAAAAATCTCCCCCTTGAGAACTCATTCTTAAGTACAGTACATAGTGCCCAGCATCCAGCATTGACAGTTCAGGCTTGAAGGGCAGCCAGAGTCCAGGGCTTGAGCACTTTGGGAACCTTAGAAGGTGCTCACACCCCATGGTAAAAGTGAACAGGTGAACAGTCCCTGCCTGCAGACAATTCACAATCTAGGGGACAGAAGCACTTAGCCCTTAAGTTGAGTCACACCATCCAAGGGTTCATTCAGCATATTTACTTCTGTCTGCTGGTTACTGGGGTTAACAGGGGCACATGGTTCTAGACTCTGTCATACAAGGCTCACCAAGGACAGAAGAATCTGTCCAACCCAGATGCCAAGGCCAGGCCCACTTCTCCTCCCTTCTCTTTCCAGGCCCCCGCGCCCTGCCACTTCAGTCAACCCTACTGAGGAGACTGTTCCTCCAGTTGTCACTGCTGCCTCCTCCACCAGCATCCCCAGCTCCGAGGCCACCACCCCATCCCCAGGAACCTCCCCACCAGCCCCTGAAACCGAAAAGCCTCCAGGTAGGTGTGATTATTCCCCAGTGGGATGAAGCATGAGACTTTCCTGAGTTCTACCTCTGACCTTCTGTCCACAGCTCCTGAGTCAGTGGGCACCGAGGAGCTGCCCGAGGATGGAGAGCCTGATGCTGCAGAGCTGCGCCGCCGCCGCCTGCAGAAGTTGGAGTCTCCTGTTGCCCACTGACACTGCCCAGTCCTAGCCCCTGCCCTTGCTCTCTTGAGCAGCACTCGCTGGAACACGTCCTGCCACCAAGTGCCAGCTCCCTCTATCTGCACCAGGGAGTAGTAACCCCCAGCTCTGAGGAAGAGTAGGTGGCATCCCTTAGGCCAAGTGCAAAGAGGCCCAGAGTTCCCAGTTGGCTCCAGCCCTCAGAATCCCTGGCAGCCATGGGGCTCTTGAGGGGTCAGTTCCAGCCTTCCTCTCTATAACTATTCAGCTCTGTGTTCTGCTGGGGCCCAGCTGGGGCCATGAGAGCAGGAAGTTGAGCCTTTGAGAAGCCCTCTTCCCCTGACTCCTTTCTGGGAGAAAGGGTCGTCCCTCTGATCCCTGCTTGTGTGTGCGGAGTCACACTGCAGTGCCAAACAGTATTAGCTTCCGTTCTCAAGTATAGGCTCCAGAGGGGCTGGAGGCAGGCCAGGAACTTGGTCCCTGGCCCACTCACCAAGACAGGTACCAATTTCCTTTTCTTACCCTAATCTCCCCAGAAGCCCCTTGTGGTGGTGGCTGTGCCCCCTATGCCCTATGGCATTTCCATGTCTTACTGGCAACCACACAACTCAGGGAAAGGAGTGCCTGGGGGGATTGGGGGGCAGGCGGGCAGCACTGAGGGACCCTGCCCCTCCCCCAGGCTCCTTTCCCCGAAGGCTTCTCTCAGGTGAGACTGACCCATCTCACCCAGCAGCCACTGCCCAGCCACACTTCAGGCTGAAGGCTAGTGTGCCTGCTCCTTAACCACTGCAGACCCCAGAGCCCAAGGAAGGCCACTTCTCAACTTGCAGATCTTTTCTTGAGTTTAGAATTGGAATTCCATATTAGTGTCTTTTGGCTTAAATTTTGTCTTTTGAATTTGAATGCTTAACCCCGGAAGGAGGAGCAGGAGTGCCAGGCTCCTGGTCTTTCCAGTTTAGGAAAGGCTCTGGGCTGGGGAGGAAACACAGGAGCCAAGGCCTGCCTGCCCACCCCAGTCCTTCCCCCCCTCAGTTTTGTGTTACAAGAGTTGCTGGAGACAGTTTCAGATAATTATTTAATTTGTAAATATTGTACAAATTTTAATAGCTTAAATAAATTGTATATACGGCCAAATAAAAACTTGCATTAACGTTGGTGAGGCTTGCGTCATAGCATCAGTGTGTCAGGCTCCATTTCCTTGCTGAGGCTGTAGACTTGAGAATACCCTGGGGAATCTCCTGGAAGGAGAGTTTCATGTAACCCAGCACTCTCTTTGGGGAGAATGTTGATCATGAACTGATTAGGAAGATGTGCCCATTTTACAAATAGAAAAACAGCCTCCAAAGAAGCTTAATACAATGCCTTAGGTCAGAGATCAAACAGGAGAGCCAGGATCTGAAAACTTAGCCAGTTTGATGCTACAGTGGGGTGGGTACTCAGGCCTTTTACCTGTAACTCCAAGGACGGGGCAAGTGTCAAGGCTAGTTGGGTGGGATGGGATGACAGAGGCTAAAGGCCACCTTAATTCTAGGTCAGCAGGTTGGGGAGGATGGCCCTATGCTGGGCTCTGAGGAGCTCCCAGGCACTCCCTGGTGATCAGGCCAGGCAGAGGTAATCCCTTAATATCTGGGAGCAGGAAACTATGAGGCCCAAGTCTGCTCTAGAATGGGCCTCCTATCTCTCAGAAAGATCCCAGGGGGCTGAGGTTGGCACTCTGTGGCTCCATGTTCAGCAGTGCATTTGGAACTTAAAGACCCCCAGGACCCAGGCCTGAGAAATCTGTGTTCTCCAAGCTGGGTGTGGCCTAGAGAGCAAAGGCTCAGTAATGTTTGCAACAGTGAGCCTTAGAGGACCAAGTAAGGAACACATCCAGTAGGTCAGTCCTGGACTACTGTCTCCTAAATTTGGTTGGGCTACTTCCATGCAAGGACAACCCCTAGAATCTGAACAGCTGAGCACAAGGAACCCTAATGCAGCAACAAGCTAAAGTGTGGGGGAGAACAGCAGCTAACACTCCCCACCCCCCACTAGTTCCTGGTTGGTTAGGTGGCTCGCTCTCAGCACTCACACCTGTGTACAGGGTCCCTTTACCCCTTTACACAAGCAAAGCCTGACCCTAAAGCCCTTCAGCCCTCACTCTCTGCCCTGCACAGGCCCTTAGCCCTCCCGGTCCCAGGGGCTCCCAATACCCACTTCCCTCCTCCTGAGGTCCCCTGAGCACCAGTCTGTTGGGATGCTGTCACGTAGGCTGTCTACTGATCTCAAAAGCCCTTCTCCAGGAGCCAGACTTTGAGCTGCTCGTCAAAGTAGCCTTTAATCCGCAGGGTACCTGTCACCTCATTGACCTGGGTGATGGGTGTCTTCCCCAGCAATGGGCTCAGAAAATCTTCCACATCTTTC